>OY101451.1:48997573-49256414 GCA_956483635.1 Panzeria rudis | reverse complement strand
ATATATATATATATAATAACTGTGCGTTTCCCCCAATGTTTTAATTTCACATTTTCTTCTTATTGCATTTTCTATCCTCCTATGAAATTTTTTTTTATTTGGAGCTGTGTCACTAAACTGGACTTGTTCCATAAAGTTATTTTATATGATATTAAATAACAACAAAATTTAAAAAACTACCTATAAAAACTGAAAAAAACAAGTCCAGTAGTGCGGAACATCGCGACTTTTACAGTCGGGAAGCATTAAAAACCGAATCTTCAAATATTCTTAATAGTGGCACCCAACTGTAAAAGTCACTATGTTCCGCACTACTGAAATTGTTTATTTTTCTTTTCAGTTTTATAGGTAGTCGGGTTTATTGATTTTTTTAAATTTATTTGTTATTTTAAACTTTTCAGTGTTAAGGGTTACTAAACATATAACTTATATACATATTTTTAATCTCCCTTTAATTTTCTTTATATTGATACCTCACTCGATGGTTTTCGTAAAACAAAATTTACCATTCTACTTTTTCGCTCCAAAAATTCGCCATTTTGTTTTTTCCTTTCAATCAATTATCTAAGAGCACTTGGGTTGTTAAGACGAATACAACGATGCCTTAATCGTCGAAATCCATGCAGGCGTTTGGAAGATACGTGGTTATAAAGAAAATTAAAAAAAATATATACAAGAAACGTGCGGAAAACATGACCCTTCGCGACTGTCGGGTAACTCAACATATAACATGTATATTTTCTGTAATCTCCTTTTCATTTCCTTTATTTTGATACCCTATTCGATAGTTTTGGTTTAAAAAATTTAACGGACTACTTTTTTGCGCCAAAAATCCGCCATTTTGTTTTTTTTCTTTTCAAACACCTATCTAAGAAGATTTGGGTTGTTAAGACGAATACAATGATACCTTAAGCGTCGAAAGCCATGCAGGGGTTTAGAAGATACGTTGCAATAAAGAAAATACAAAAATATAAGTATACAAGAAATATGACCCTCAACGGCTGTATGAAATAACGCCCAATGAAATAACTCCCAATGAAATAACTCCCAATGAAATGGGACCTAAAAAAATGAAATAAGTCCAAATAAATTTAATGAAATAAATCCAAAGAAAAATGAAACTATTCCCGAACCTCAAATGAAATAAGTTCCAATTTTTGGAACTTGCTTCATAATGAAATAACTCGCACACAAAAAAGTGCAATAAGTCCTAATGCAATAAAGCCCAAAAAATATGAAATAAGTCCAGAATTCTTATGGGCTTATGACATAAAAATTTTTTTTAGCAGATCTTTAGTGACCGTAGACTGTTTTATAAATACCTCCTAGAACAAATTCCTTAGGCCCGGCCAAAGGCGGGCAATTCAAAAACCCCTTGTAAACGAAGACGGGCTTAAGTTTTCTGCTCTGAGCTATTTCCAAAACCTGTGCCTCGTTTCTGTATTTCTCGCATCGTAAAATATCTCACATGAAACGTGTGAATTGAAAGAAAAACGAAGTAAAATGAAACAAAAATGGGATTTTCTCACACAAGTGTTTCTGTATCTTTACAATGCGAGAACTATCTGTCATTTAAGTTATTTCCAATAGTTATTGGAAGGATGTGAGAAAAGGTGTTTCTGTAGCAACATTTTGCGAAAAGTTTTTCACTAGCGCCGTCAAAATTTCTCACATTTGAAAACGGTGCGAGAAGTATTTTTAAAATTAAAAATATTAAATTATAGATTTTGAAACTATACATGGATAATATAAGCAAGTTAATTTACTTAATTATTTTGTTTTAAACCGTTTTTTTTATAAGTATTGAAGAATATAGAAATTATCTCTTGGCTGGTGGCTAGTCGCTGACTGTTCAAAAACAGAACATGTTTTATTTTGCATTGAAAATAAGACTAAAAGTATTTTACAATATTTTAAATTACAGCATATTATCGTTGGAAAGATAAACGTTATAAAACACATTCAATAAAGTATTTTTTGTTTAAGAAATAATGTAGTAATATATGAAAATATTTCAACGCCGCCGCCAAAACTTTTCCATGTGCTTGCTGCTCTGTTTGACACTTGAATCAATTATCTAAGAACACTTGGGTTGTTAAGACGAATACAACGATGCCTTAATCGTCGAAATCCATGCAGGCGTTTGGAAGATACGTGGTTATAAAGAAAATTAAAAAAAATATATACAAGAAACGTGCGGAAAACATGACCCTTCGCGACTGTCGGGTAACTCAACATATAACATATATATTTTCTGTAATCTCCTTTTCATTTCCTTTATTTTGATACCCTATTCGATAGTTTTGGTTTAAAAAATTTAACGGACTACTTTTTTGCGCCAAAAATCCGCCATTTTGTTTTTTTTTCTTTTCAAACACCTATCTAAGAAGATTTGGGTTGTTAAGACGAATACAATGATACCTTAAGCGTCGAAAGCCATGCAGGGGTTTAGAAGATACGTTGCAATAAAGAAAATACAAAAATATAAGTACACAAGAAATATGACCCTCAACGGCTGTATGAAATAACGCCCAATGAAATAACTCCCAATGAAATGGGACCTAAAAAAATGAAATAAGTCCAAATAAATTTAATGAAATAAATCCAAAGAAAAATGAAACTATTCCCGAACCTCAAATGAAATAAGTTCCAATTTTTGGAACTTGCTTCATAATGAAATAACTCGCACACAAAAAAGTGCAATAAGTCCTAATGCAATAAAGCCCAAAAAGTATGAAATAAGTCCAGAATTCTTATGGGCTTATGACATAAAATTTTTTTTAGCAGATCTTTAGTGACCGTAGACTGTTTTATAAATACCTCCTAGAACAAATTCCTTAGGCCCGGCCAAAGGCGGGCAATTCAAAAACCCCTTGTAAACGAAGACGGGCTTAAGTTTTCTGCTCTGAGCTATTTCCAAAACCTGTGCCTCGTTTCTGTATTTCTCGCATCGTAAAATATCTCACATGAAACGTGTGAATTGAAAGAAAAACGAAGTAAAATGAAACAAAAATGGGATTTTCTCACACAAGTGTTTCTGTATCTTTACAATGCGAGAACTATCTGTCATTTAAGTTATTTTCCAATAGTTATTGGAAGGATGTGAGAAAAAGTGTTTCTGTAGCAACATTTTGCGAAAAGTTTTTCACTAGCGCCGTCAAAATTTCTCACATTTGAAAACGGTGCGAGAAGTATTTTTAAAATTAAAAATATTAAATTATAGATTTTGAAACTATACATGGATAATATAAGCAAATTAATTTACTTAATTATTTTGTTTTAAACCGTTTTTTTTTTATAAGTATTGAAGAATATAGAAATTATCTCTTGGATGGTGGCTAGTCGCTGACTGTTCAAAAACAGAACACGTTTTATTTTGCATTGAAAATAAGACTAAAAGTATTTTACAATATTTTAAATTACAGCATATTATCGTTGGAAAGATAAACGTTATAAAACACATTCAATAAAGTATTTTTTGTTTAAGAAATAATGTAGTAATATATGAAAATATTTCAACGCCGCCGCCAAAACTTTTCCATGTGCTTGCTGCTCTGTTTGACACTTGAATGATTGGACAATTCCAATGAATAAGCTGGCTTTTCACAATGAAGTACAGAAACAGTTTCTACTCACAAATCGAGAAACGATGAAATTTTTGTTTCACACTTCATGTGAAAACTTTTATGATGCGAGAAATACAGAAACGAGGTACTGCTTTGCTTACTGGAGATTTATGTATTCTCGGTATGTAATCTCGGGATTTTCTTCTCTGAAGTATTTCCAAAACCGGCTTCGCTTACTGAAGATTTTCGGTATTGCCGGCCTTCGGCCGTACTTAAGAATTTTCTCAACTGAGGTATTTCAAAACCGACTTCAAAATTTTTATTATGGGCTCGTAAGATGTAACAAAATTTTTTTTCAGAAATTCTTTAGTGAGCGTAGCCGGGTTTCTAAATACATACCTCAGGAAAAGTTACCTATGCTCGGACGAAAGCCAGCAATGTAGAAAATCTTTAGTAATCGAAGCCGGTTTCTAAATACCTTAGAGGAGAAAGTCCTTAAGCTCGGCCAAAGGCCGGCAATTCACATAGCCCTTAGTAAGCGAACTCGGACTTGAAAATATCTGAGGGAAGAAAATATTTCTTCCCTGAACATAAATGTATTGCCGGCCATCGGCCGGGCGCAAGGATTTACTGCTGTGAGTTGTTTAGAAAAATGTGTTCGCTTAGTGCATTGGCGTCCTTCGCCCGGTCTTAGCGATTTTCTCCTCAGGTATTTACAAAACCTGTTTCACTTACTGAGGGTTGTTTGCATTACCGGCCTTCAGTCGGGCTTAAGGATTTTCTCCTCTAAGGTATATCCAAAGGCGTCTTCGCTAAGTAAGGAATTCCTGGATAGCCAGCCTTCGGCTGGGCTTAAGGAATTTCTCCTCTGAGGTATTTCAAAAGGCGGCTTCGCTTAATGATGATTTTTTGCATTTGTTTTAAAGACTATTTTCTCCTCTAAGGTATTTCCAAAACCTGCTTCACTTCCTGAGGGTGTTCCGCATTTCCGGGCTTTGGCCGGTCTTAAGGGGTTTCTCCTCTGAGATATTTCAAAAGGTGGCTTTGCTTACTGACGATTTTCTGCATTGCCGGCATCGGCCGGTCTTAAAGACTTTTCTCTGATGTATTTGCAATACCATCTTCGCTTACTGACGGTTTTCTGCATTAGCAGCCTTCGGCTGGACTTAAAAATTGTCTTCTCTGACATATGACCATTTTTGAAACCGGAATGCCGGTAACAAAGAAAATCTTAAAGAAGCAAAGCCGGTTTTGTAAATATCTGAGAGGAAAAAATTCTTAAGTCCGGTCAAGGCCGGCAACGCAAAAAGCATTCATTAAGCAAAGCCGATTTAGGAAATGCCTCGGAGGAAAAAATCTTTAAGCCCGGCCGAATGACGGCAATGCAAAAACCCTCAGTAAGAGAAGCTGCCTTTGGAAATACTTCAGAGAAAAAAATCCGTACGCCCGGCCAACGGCCGACCATGCAGAAAACCTTCAGTAAGCGAAGCCGATTTAGGAAATACCTCAGAGGAGAAAACCCTTAAGCCCGTCCGAAGGCCGGCAATGCCGAAAATACAGTAAACGCAAGGAATTTCTTCTTTGAAAACAAAAACACATTTACTATTCTTTCATGATGTATATTAATTATTCAATACAACCATTATTTAAGAAGTATTCAACTAAATGTTTTAGAGAAAACATCGTATTGAAAAAAATTAAATAAATCCGGAAAAAATTATATAAGTCCCAAATTTTTTTCTCAATGAAATAAGACCCTAACATAATAATTTTTTTTGTTTTATTTTGCAGTTTTCTCTATAAAATGAAATAATTCGACATTTTCTTTTTTCTTTTCAAAAACCTATCTAAAGGTGGTTTTATACTATCTGTGTTTTACATCTGACTTGTCAAAGATTGTCATCTTTTGAAACATTGTCATCTGAAATTTACAGAACCAAAGGCAGGTGACAAAATTTCCAATTAGAGCGTGTTCTATTTTTATCTGACATCAGCTGTTTTGAATTAACAAGTATGTGTTTGCATCACTCAGAGGTTATGTCAGATGTGATTATACATGTACATACCTGTGAAAGCAAAAATTAAAAAACATCTGTAACTGGGCAATTTTGTAAAATACAGATCGAAGATTTCGAAGATACGTGGTAATAAAGAAACTTACAAACATATATACGAGAAACGTGCGAAAAACATAACCCTTCTTGGCAGTCGGGTAAAAAGGGCATTTTTTGTTTGATTTGATTTGTTTTATGACGTTTTCCAAAATATATCAGGTTCATGAGCCGGTCCGTATCCGATTTTTTTTCATTTGCCCACTGCTCATAAGACAACTTATGTACTTTAGGATATCATTTGAAATGTCTTTAGAAGTGGCATTTAGTGGTGTATAATAATGCCATCAGCTATATATTTCGTAAACATTTTAAAAATAAGCGTTTTTAGGAATATTAAAATACTGATTGATGGCTCGGTGGGGCAAGTTTTATGGTCCATTGAATGGGACTAAAAAATGAACAATGTTTAGACATGGTTCTGCTCACGAGCGACCATTAGGTTAGGTTAGGTTGAACAGGCTGCCGGTTTCTAACAACCGGCCCACTTGGGTCCTTTGGTCCCTTTGTGATGCCTGGGATAGATAGTAAGGAAATTCAGAGAGGTGGCCCTCCTATCCCAGAGGTTGGGTCGGTGTTAAACCAACCTGAGTATCGTATGAATGAATTTATTCCCCTAATGTCGCATTCCCCCAGGTCTGCTAGTTCGGGTAGTGACGGATTTCCCAAGTATGACGCCCTATTTCTATATAGTGCTGGACATCGACAGATTAGATGCTTGACAGTTTCTTCCTCCTCCTCGTTTTGACAACTTCTACAGAAATCGTTAAAAGGAAGATTTAATCTTCTGGCATGGACACCAATGAGGCAATTCCCTGTTATGACCGCTACGAGTGTACGCAGCAGTTGACGAAGGAGCCCCAGTATGATTGCAGATCTTGCGAAGTTATACTGGGGCCAGATGGATCTGGAAACCTCACAAGTGATTTCATTTGTCCTTCTGGTTTGCGCTTCTCGAAATAGTTGGTGCTGAATTTGTATTTTACAGCTTTTTAGTGGGACACCTACTAACCAGTCGATGTCATTTTCATGTAGGCGGGAACCAGCCTTGGCTAGACCGTCCGCGAGTTGTTTGATCATGAGTTCAGCAGGAAGTCAATGCAGTATGGTGAACAGTGCTTTGGATGGAGTAGTGCGAGGTGCACCCGTGATCAGCAAAGCAGATGTTCGAAGAACCTTTTCTATTATTTTAGAGTATGTTGCTTTATATAAGGAAGTCCACCAGACGACAGACCCATACATTAGTATGGGCTTTACCACCATTTCAAAAAGCCAATTGACGTTTTTGGGACTTACGCCCCAGCTGTTGCCGATCGCCCTTTTGCAGGTGTATAGAGCAATAGCAGCCTTGGCTGCCCTAGCTTGAACGTTGGGGTACCATGAAAGCTTAGAGTCCAGTATAATACCGAGATACTTCACGCTGTCTGATAACCTAAGGGTGACTCCTTTGAGAGTCGGTAACGTGAAAGTCAGTGTCTTGTATTTTCTCGTAAATAGACCAGGTCCGTCTTTTGAGGGTTAGCATTAAGACCACTTTCAACGCTCCACCTACTTATGATACCTAATGCCGATTAAAGACGTTGAGATAGAGTATCTAGAAATTTACCAGATATTGCTACTGCTACGTCATCCGCGTAGGCTACTGATTTAAACCTCATAGAGTCTAGTTCCACCAGTACCGAATTTATGGCGATATTCCATAGGATAGGTGACAGAACACCTCCCTGGGGAATACCTCGCCTACCCGTTTTTTGAATAGTCGTTTGCCCCATCGTGGAGGAAATTACCCTATTTGTTAAGAGTCCTCGTATGAAGCTAATTGTTGACCGATCAATGTTCAGTCTTTCTAGTTCCATAATGATGGATTCAGGTCGTACATTGTTAAAGGCACCCTCTATATCAAGAAAGGCCACGAATGTATATTCTTTGTTTGACAGGGATTTTTAAATGAATCCTGCAAGCGAGTGAAGTGCCGTCTCAACTGATTTGCCATTCGTATAGGCATGTTGGGAGGTTGATAGGAGGTTCGGAGAAATTGTTGATCTAAGGTGTAGATCAATTATCCGTTCCAGAGTTTTAAGGAGAAAATATGATAGGCTGATGGGTCTAAAATCTTTCAGGCTTACGTGTGTAGTTTTACCCCCTTTGGGAATAAAGGCCGCGGAACATTTGGTCCATGCTATCGGAATATACGACCAAGTTAGGCAGGCCGAGTATATCCGAATGAGCCATGGAGTGATCACGTCTGCATTACGCTGTAGGTCAGCCGGAATAATGCCGTCGGGACCCGGTGATTTGAACGGGTCAAAGCTGTTGATGGCCCACATTATTTTTTCCCTATTTAGGGTGATCGTGGCTATGTTAGAATGTATTGATTGTATGGCTGCAATTTCTCCCGTGTAGGGAGTGCAACCGGGAAAGTGTGTGTTCATTAGTACCTCGGGTCTCCTGACTACTGGTGGTCCATCCGCCACCTTATTTCTTAATGAAACTGGGGACAGTTGGAAGAGTAGCCAAGATTTTGCGAAGGCGACTAGTCTCAGAGGCTCCCTCAACATTGCTGCAGAAGGACCTCCATGACGTTCGTTTCGCATCCCTGACGAGGTTCTTGAACCTGTTTACAGAGGCTTTGTAGGCTGACCAGTTACCCAGTCTTTTTGCCTCATTGAATAGTCTGCGACTCTCCTTGCGAGCGTTCGCTATTTCAACACTCCACCATGGTGGCTTTTTCTTTCCACGCAGTATACTAGGTCTGCATAATTCGGCCGTCGCTAAGTTGAAAACATTTGTTAGATTGTCAACCGCGATGTCAATGTCGTGCCTTTCGTTTATGATTGGCGTTTGTGTAAGAAAGTCAGAGAGAATAAGCTTTTGCTCTTCCCAATTTGTTTTCTTCCTATTTATTATGGGCGTAGCCCGATCAGTCAGAATCCCTATAGTGAATTCAATATAGCGATAATCAGAGAAAGAACAGTCATTTGATACCTTCCATTCCCTAATCATATGAGTATGCGTAGAACTAACTAGCGTGATATCTAGAACCTCCTTCCTATTTGATATGACGAAAGTGGGTTCTGACCCGACATTTGATTTGTCTAAGTTGTTACAAAGAATAAAATCAAATAAAGACTCACCCCTTGTATTGGTGTCAGAGCTTCCCCATACGACATGATGTGCGTTTGCGTCTGCTCCGAGAAGGACTGGCAAGTTACGTTGGTTTGCCATTTTAATTGCGTCGCGAACCTTTGCGGGAGGGGATTCGCATTCGTGCGCCATGTAGCTCGAGATGACTATTAACGTGCCCATAGTCGTCTTCCTCACTGAAATCAGATAACAAAAAGATATTTAGGTTGCTCCTGGCTACTATACATGCTCTGATCCTACCTGTCTCATTCGCATGCAATTGCCTTTCGTACCTAGTCCGCAAACCCTACCTTTGTAAAGCCAGAGTTCTTGGACTAATGCGATCTCCTCCCCTCATTCTATGAGCCGCAGGAGCGTTGTGGCGGATGCTGGTTTACAGTGGTGAAGGTTCACCTGAGTGACCCTCACCTCCATGGTGTAACGGCTTGATGGTGAATTTGATGTCCTCCTGGTCAGAGTCCAGAAGGTCATCCTCGTCAACTGCCTTGTCTAGCTGGTTAGCGACCATTGCAAGAACCTCAAAATGTTTTGGGAATACTTATACATATGTGTATTAAACTGATATATAAAAGCAAAACTAAACGAAACTGAAGAAATTGTTATTAACTGAGTAAACTGTTGTACTGATATCAGTGATTAAATTTGGAAAGGTTTGATTTTAAAGAACAATCTTTAAAAGGAATAAATGAAAAGTTTTGAAATCAATTTACGAGCTCAATTAAGAGCCAAATTCATAAAAATTTGTCAAATGTTTATAAAATAAATTTCCTTTGATATGTACTATGAATAATGCAGTCGGAAATGAGGTTAAATTAATTGCTTTTAAAATTTTTGTTAATTGAAATGAATCAAAGTGAAATTTATGGATTTTTTTCCATAAATTCTCTATTGTATTAAAAAAAAGTTTCGCAAACCAAAAACATCTTAATTTGCACGTGTTTTTAGTTGAACAGATTTTTTGCAGATTTTTAGCTAAATTTTGTAGATTTTAGAAGAAAATTTTCTGGCAACAGTGTTTGAAGTAGACTTGTGCCAAATAGTTCATTTCAATGAACTAGGTCGGTCTTCTAGTTCAATCGCTCTTTTTGAACTATGAATGAATGGTGAAATATCGCTCTTTTTGAACTATGAATAAATGGTGAAATATAAGAATGATACGAAACATTCTATCTGCCTTTCATTCTGTCATTCTTTTTTTTTGACGTGCGCCAAAAAACATGCGCCAAGATAGCGTCGAAATCGTCAGAATGATTTTGCGATTTCCGGGATTTGCACGAAAATGGGAATTTAAAAGAGAAATAATATGGCCGGACTTCATAAAAGAAGGGTAGAAAAGATGGATTCATTTATTCCATGGAAACTAGGTAACGTCAAGCAACTAGCTATGTGGGATATTAAAATAGACCACTTGGAGCACCAAAAAAGCTTTCCGTGCAAAAATCGAATGTATAGTTTTCCAGAAAAATGGATGCGTCTATTTTGGGTACAAAAAATGGATTCATTTATTGCTAGGAAACTAGGTAACGGCAAGCAACTAGCTATGTAGGATATTAAACTAGACTACTTGGAGCACCAAAAAAGCTTTCCATGCAAAAAATCTAATGTACAGTTTTCCAGAAAAATGAATGCGTTTATTTTGGCCATTTCGATTTTTTGCACAGAAAGCTTTTTTGGTGCTCCAAGTGGCCTAGTTTAAAATCCCACATAGCTAGTTGCTTGACGTTACCTAGTTTCCATGCAATAAATGAATAAATTTTTTTGTGGCCAAAATAGACGCATCCATTTTTCTGAAAAACTGTACAGTCCATGTTCTGCACGGAAAGCTTTTTTGGTGCTCCAAGTGGTCTAGTTTAATATCACACATAGCTAGTTGCTTGACGTTACCTAGTTTCCATGCAATAAATGAATCCATTTTTTTGTGGCCAAAATAGACGCATCCATTTTTCTGGAAAACTGTACATTCGATTTTTTGCTCGGAAAGCTTTTTTTGTTGCTCCAAGCGGTCTAGTTTAATATCCCACATAGCTAGTTGCTTGACGTTACCTAGTTTCCATGCAATAAATGAATCCATTTTTTTGTGGCCAAAATAGGCGCATCCATTTTTCTGGAAAACTGTACATTCGATTTTTTGCACGGAAAGCTTTTTTGGTGTTCCAAGTGGTCTAGGTTAATATGCCACATAGCTAGTTGCTTGACGTTACCTAGTTTCCATGGAATAAATGAATCTATCTTTTCTACCCTTTTTTATGAAATCCGGCCATATTATTTCTCTTTTAAATTCCTATTTTCTTGGCAATCCCGGAAATCGACGCTGTGTTGGCGCACGTTTTTTTTTGTGTATATTGTTGGACCATGTGTTGTTATTATTGTAGAATTAGCGGCTTGCGTAAAAATATCTTCAAAATATTTATGAATTCTATGATTGTACAACAGTAACTAGAGAGAGAATAATATATTTCATTTTGTTTCATAGTTCAATTGAACTAGTGAATAGGGAAAACTTGATCTAGTTTCCTTAGTTCAATTGATGAAATAGTTCAATTGAACTAGTTCGTTCGTAAACTACACAATTCTAGTTTGAAGGATACTTTCATCATTGTCAACTTTTAGATTTCAAAAAGTACTGAAACAATTAAAAAACGCGTTATTTTTAAAAAAAGGAATAAATTTTAATTTATTAGATTAATTTTAGTTTCACCCAATTCACACGTTGAATAAAAAACCATGTTTTTTTAATTATCTTTGAAAACATCTTCTAAAAACCTTTTATATTCCCAGCAAAAAATACATGCAAAAGAAATAGTTAGTGCATGGGTTCCACTGAAAATGAACTGGTTCAATTTAGGTGCAGAACGCATGATTTTAACTCAGGCGTGTCATTGACGTGCATGGGTTCACATTTAACAAAACTGCTCATCATTGAAATGAGTGCTTCGAACCAATGCAAGTTCGATGATTCGGTTACGTTTTTGCACATATAAAAATGAAAATAAAAAAATATTGCCGCAGCTGGGATACGAACCATGCTTTTCTGACTGTTAAGACATTCTCTCTACCACTGAACTATTGTCTTCTTAATTTTTGTTGGAGCTAAAACTTGTTTTATGAAAATCTGTCAGTGTGATGATTTAATTCCGTTTTTGCATGCCTTTTTCGGTGGATATTTTATGCAATATATTATCTAGTAAAATCGCACGCGTTTTTAATGAGTTCAAAAACTGCAGCTTAATTTACGATTTACGGTGGTATTCTGAATGTGTTCGAAGAAACAAGTGCTCAAGAAATCATGAAACACTTATTTCATTTTAAACGCATTCATTTATTTTTTGTTGGGCTTATACGATCATTTTTATTTTCATGTTTTTTATATAAATTACACCCGATTCATACGATAATTAAAAAACAATGAATTTTTTCAATTTATCGTTGAAAACATCTTCTAAAAAACACTTGCATTTATACGATGATTTTTATTTTCATGTTTTTTATAAATTACTCTCAAAATTTGCTATATTTATTCATTCATCTGAAACTCATATGACAGAAAATGTAGAAGAACGCGAAATTCAATTACAAAGGTATAGTCAGGAATTATCTATGTCTGCATCATCAAAAACTGGAGGTGTTATTATCTACTACAGAAATAATTGGATGTTACAAACATGATAGAAGTAGAAAATTTTAAATATTGGATGTTGCTCTGTAAAACGAAATATGAAAACGTCAATTTAATATTGGCAACAGTATATATATCACCAAGTTATGGGAAGTCCGAGTTTTATAAAATTTTTGAAGAAACACTAGAAGAAATATGCGAAAATATGTGTGATATAGTGATAACTGGAGACTTCAATGTGGACTAGTCCATTAATAGTTTTTGTAAGAAGAGATGGAAAGAATACTTCATGACAATGTACTTAAACAAATAGTGAGCGAATATATCCGAGTCACAACAAAATCAAATACCATAATAGACTATAATCTAACAAACAATAAAAAATATCATCAAGAAACAACGTCGAATAAAATATCGGATCACGAGGTGATAAATATTATAATTGAAAATTCAAAATTTTAAACCGACTAATAAAAACGAAGTTTTTAAATACATTAAAATATCTTTTGAAAGACATATAAGGTCTATAATTAAATATGATGAGGCGAAAAGTAATAATTGAGAATGTAGTGGTAATGGACAACGCGTTCGTGGACACTGTTAAACATTTAACAAATTTTTCAATAATGAATTAAGAATAATGGAAATTGAGAAAATAAATAAATTTTATTATTCAGGCTTTAGTTCGTTCAATTTAATTTTTTACAATTAAATCATTTTTTATTGAGAAATAATTCTTCAAAGCATGTGGCAAATGAAAAGTACAAAGACCAATTTCTTGACTTTTGTAAGGGTCGAACTGAACATCGATGTTTTCGGGATTAACCACAATCCCATCGTCAGAGCTCTCTATACTCTAGGCTACTCAGCCTCCAAAGTCAAGCTGTAAATATCTAACATTAAACCAAATTGCATTAAAGCTCTATGTTTCCTGGCTTTAAGCTTATTTTAAGGTGGCTTAGAAATTTATCATACTTGGCACTTATCCTAATCAAGAACCACACTTGTGCTTTTTATTTATATATCTCACCCATGATTGACAAAGCTCCTTTCTCTAGTTTTTAGGGCTTACATATGTTTTGTTTTATCCGTATTACACGGGAAACTATCTAACATATTTTTACTATGTGCCTCTAGTGTTAATAATTGAAGCTGTGTGTATTTAGTCGAACTATATGGGTTTTATCCAAAGAAATTTTATTATTCAGGCTTTAGTTCGTTCAATTTAGTTTTTTACAATTAAATCATTTTTTATTGAGAAATAATTCTTCAAAGCATGTGACAATTGAAAAGTACAAAGACCAATTTCTTGACTTTTGTAAGGGTCGAACTGAACATCGATGTTTTCGGGATTAACCACAATCCCATCGTCAGAGCTCTCTATACTCTAGGCTACTCAGCCTCCAAAGTCAAGCGGTGAATATCTGGCATTAAACCAAATTGCATTAAAGCTCTATGTTTCCTGGCTTTAAGCTTATTTTATGGTGGCTTAGAAATTTACTTATCTTAATCAAGAACCACACTTGTGCTTTTTGTTTATATTTCTCACCCAAGATTGAGAAAGCTCCTTTCTCTAGTTCTTAGGGTTTACATATGTTTTGTTTTATCCGTATTACATGGGAAACTATCTAACACATTTTTTACTATATGCCTCTAGTGTTAATAATTGAAGTTGTGTGTATTTAGTCGAACTATATGGGTTTAATCCAAAGAAATTTTATTATTCAGGCTTTAGTTCGTTCAATTTAGTTTTTTACAATTAAATCATTTTTTATTGAGAAATAATTCTTCAAAGCATGTGGCAATTGAAAAGTACAAAGACCAATTTCTTGACTTTTGTAAGGGTCGAACTGAACATCGATGTTTTCGGGATTAACCACAATCCCATCGTCAGAGCTCTCTATACTCTAGGCTACTCAGCCTCCAAAGTCGACCGGTGAATATCTGGCATTAAACCAAATTGCATTAAAGCTCTATGTTTCCTGGCTTTAAACTTATTTTATGGTGGCTTAGAAATTTACTATACTTGGCACTTATCTTAATCAAGAACCACACTTGTGCTTTTTGTTTATATTTCTCACCCAAGATTGAGAAAGCTCCTTTCTCTAGTTCTTAGGGTATACATATGTTTTGTTTTATCCGTATTACATGGGAAACTATCTAACACATTTTTTACTATGTGCCTCTAGTGTTAATAATTGAAGTTGTGTGTATTTAGTCGAACTATATGGGTTTAATCCAAAGAAATTATATTATTCAGGCTTTAGTTCGTTCAATTTAACTTTTTACAATTAAATCATTTTTTATTGAGAAATAATTCTTCAAAGCATGTGGCAATTGAAAAGTACAAAGACCCATTTCTTGACTTTTGTAAGGGTCGAACTGAACATCGATGTTTTCGGTATTAACCACAATCCCATCGTCAGAGCTCTCTATACTCTAGGCTACTCAGCCTCCAAAGTCAAGCGGTGAATATCTGGCATTAAACCAAATTGCATTAAAGCTCTATGTTTCCTGGCTTTAAGCTTATTTTATGGTGGCTTAGAAATTTACTGTACTTGGCACTTATCTTAATCAAGAACCACACTTGTGCTTTTTGTTTATATTTCTCACCCAAGATTGAGAAAGCTCCTTTCTCTAGTTCTTAGGGTTTACATATGTTTTGTTTTATCCGTATTACATGGGAAACTATCTAACACATTTTTTACTATGTGCCTCTAGTGTTAATAATTGAAGTTGTGTGTATTTAGTCGAACTATATGGGTTTAATCCAAAGAAATTATATTATTCAGGCTTTAGTTCGTTCAATTTAGTTTTTTACAATTAAATCATTTTTTATTGAGAAATAATTCTTCAAAGCATGTGGCAATTGAAAAGTACAAAGACCAATTTCTTGACTTTTCTAAGGGTCGAACTGAACATCGATGTTTTCGGTATTAACCACAATCCCATCGTCAGAGCTCTCTATACTCTAGGCTACTCAGCCTCCAAAGTCAAGCGGTGAATATCTGGCATTAAACCAAATTGCTCTATGTTTCCTGGCTTTAAGCTTATTTTATGGTGGCTTAGAAATTCACTATACTTGGCACTTATCTTAATCAAGAACCACACTTGTGCTTTTTGTTTATATTTCTCACCCAAGATTGAGAAAGCTCCTTTCTCTAGTTCTTAGGGTTTACATATGTTTTGTTTTATCCGTATTACATGGGAAACTATCTAACACATTTTTTTAGTATGTGCCTCTAGTGTTAATAATTGAAGTTGTGTGTATTTAGTCGAACTATATGGGTTTAATCCAAAGAAATTATATTATTCAGGCTTTAGTTCGTTCAATTTAACTTTTTACAATTAAATAATTTTTTATTGAGAAATAATTCTTCAAAGCATGTGGCAATTGAAAAGTACAAACAAAGACCAATTTCTTGACTTTTGTAAGGGTCGAACTGAACATCGATGTTTTCGGGATTAACCACAATCCCATCGTCAGAGCTCTCTATACTCTAGGCTACTCAGCTTTGAAGAATTATTTCTCAATAAAAATGATTTAATTTTAAAAAATTAAATTGAGCGAACTAAAGCCTGAATAATAAAATTTTTTTGGGTAAAACACATATAGTTCGACTAAATATACACAACTTCGAAATAAATAAATTTCACATTGCGAAGATAGAAAATACAAATGAATCGTGGTTAAATTATACAACAATTAAAATCTTATATACAGGCATGTTCTGAAAATCGCATGAGCTTAAATCACATGTGATTTCAAAATCAAGAATGGATATGCAGATAATCTTTCACTATTTTTCTTTAATTTTTCTATTGTATAGAGCATCAAATATCATTTCTGAAAGAAAGTTATCGTATATGATTTTGAAAACGTCTGCAGGACCATTATTGATTTTAAAATTACATGTGATTTTTAGAACATGCCTGATAATGTGAAAATTGAAAACGAAAAGACTAAATCTATAAATAACCAAATAAATAATGCGACAGATCAAAAACAGAATGGAAAAATATAAAAAAATTATAAGTAGGAAGTTTTATTATTCGGCTCAAGTTCAATAATTGCATTAATGTAAATTTAAATAGATTTTTAAGAGTAGAATTTTAGAATATCTAATCAGAATAGCAGAATGGATTAGTACTACTAATTCCGACAGCCGCTACGCTAATAAGAGCTGAAAAAATTAGAATAAAGAATCAGAAGGTGAGATTTCGGCTCACCATTTTGATAAAGGAATAAGATAAATCATATTCTATTTCCTCATAAAATTTTGTTAAATAGCTGATGTTTAATTAATACTTGTATCCACGATCAAACGTGGTAAAAGCGAACAAAGGACGCTGATGATGACAGCGTGATTTTTAAGGCATGTCTTTTTTTTTATTATCTTTTAAAGCTGCTACCAACTTTTTGCATTACAATGATTTTTCATTTCATGTCTTTTTTGTACATTACTCTTAAAATTTGCGTTATTTACCCGTTCATGACAACAAAAACCCTAACACAATCACATAAGAAAGTGAGAGAGAGAGAATGCAAATGGAACTAAAGAAATATATGAAAAAGTCTCGAAAACAGAAATATTGTCTTTTTTTCTACCCCGCTTTCTTCTCTACCCCGCTCACTCTCAAATAAAATAAGACGTGATTTAAAGACAAGTAAAAACATCAACGTATAAATTGCTTATAATTCAATTATTGAGCTTAAGCCGAATAATAATAACTTCGGTTACATGCATTTAAAATTTTGCACGTCTTTGGGGGCTATAAGTGAGAAATGCATTTATAAAAACTCGCTTATATGCATCGACAGTGCTTATAAAAAAAAACTCGCTTATATGCTTCAGTGGTGCATATATAAAAAAAACTACGATGAGTAAACAAAATCCAAAATTTTGTTTCCAAAGCCTCGTACGCAGTTCCGCCTAAATTTAAGGTTCGAAATTTTTCATTTACTTATGCCAAAATGCATTTAAATTTCTTAATTACTATATACAAAACACAAAAATTTATTTGCAAGACGATACAAAATGTCAAAAACTCCTTTAAAAAACAATCTGAACATTAGTCTTTGTTTCAGTTGACGGAAAAAATATTTTCGCTAACCTTTCTTCTCCACATAGCAATTTTTATTGTCGGCAATTGTCAAATTCCATATGGAAAATTATACTATTTTGTTAGTTAGTATTTTCTAAATGAAGCTTGACCATTTCAGCAATACAAATTGATACGTGGAGACGTATGGTAATAGATCCAAAATCGTTTCATAGCTCTCATGTCTAGTAAAAACAATTTATGAATGCTCACAGGTTTCCTCAAAGGCCATTGCAGACTGAGATAACACCTCAACAGACTTGGCACTGAAAGTAACAACCTGTGCGGATTCTGCGATTATGAGGATCAAACTGGTGGACTGTGAAGCGTTATGCCACAGAAGATATAGCCAATTGGGCAAGCACTTATTGGAGGATTGAGAACAGCCAACAGTAGAACCACTGGCAATCTTGAGATTCCTCAGGAAAGTAGGTTTCGATGAGGTGCTCTAGCACTTGGCAAGGGATACAATAGATCTTCTTCGATCGCAGTGTCCTGTGTTTCCCGTTTAATTTAAATTCATTCATGGTAATAGATATGATTTCCCTGTATTAGACAAAAATGTTTAGCGGCCCACCCACTTGCAAATAATTGTGCAATTTTTCGTATTGTACAATAATATCGCTAATGTATATGTCATATTCGAAGGTTATATTGGAAAATATCAAAAGACTTTAGATTTTTATTGTACAATGACGACAATTCAAATTCAATTATAGGACAGAAAATATTAGAAACTTTGCACTACATGTCTTCAAACCACATGAATCACTTCGGCATAGTTTTTTGCATAAGAATCGACCGAAGGCTGATAGTAGATTGTTGACGCAGTTTGCGTACTTCATTCCATGTCACATATTTGATCTTGTTATGGACAATATTTAAAGTAAAATTATATTCGAGAATTAAAGCCGTATAAAAGAGAAAACAAAGATGTGATAAATTTTGTGATATTTAACCAAGTAGAAATTAAGGATAATAAAGAAGAAGAGTAAACAGTATTAGTATAATAAGACAATCATTTGATAATGTGCAATATAAAAACATAATACCTGCGATAAATAACCAATTCAAATTCCGTGCAATAAATATATTAGAACTAAAAAAAAACGATAAAAGATGATTCTTGACAGGTGGCACGCAATGCGCATTATTATTCTAAAAAATAGTAAACAAGTACCTTGAGTCTGGTGTTTTCCAGATAATTGTAACGAGCCCATGGTAACACCAATTGCAAAAGTTCGAAAACAAGGAAATGTGCAGAATTCCGACCGATTAATACACTGAAAACGTGTGAACAAATTTTTGAGCAAATCGTAAAAGAACAATTATACGAATACATTGAAAACAACAATATTCTTTCAAAATACCAGTGAGGTTTCAGAAAAAAACTTCTACGAAACAGCAGGAACGACTACGGAGTGCCGCAATGATATATCTTAGGTGCTCTTTTATTTATAACATATGTATATTAATGACATGCCGAGAGTACTGGAGAAATGTGAAATAGTTTTTTATACTGCTGACACATTAATATTCCCGGAAGAGAGTTCAGAAGAACAATGTATTGAAAACATGAAAAATTACATTAACAAAGTAAATATATGGCTAGAAATGAATAAATTAAAGTTAAATGAAAAGAAAACAAAAATAATGGAAATAAATATGACTAGCAATGAAACATTTCAAATAAAAAATGGAAATATAGAAAAAGTAGAATGCATAAAATATCTTGGTTTCGTAATTGACAAAAAGCTAAATTTCAAAAAAAATCGGGTTTTTCAAAACAATCAGAAATAAAATATCAGTGCTAACTGCAATAAAAATATACAATACAATAATAAAACCACATTTTGAACACGGGTCGACCATATTATATACATGTTGCGTAGGAGAACAGTTAAACAGATTACAGAAATTACAAAACATGGCGATAATGACTATTCTAAAATGTAATAGATACACTCTTATTTATGTGGGGTACAATTCTGATCGACCACGCCGGACGACTAGAATGGTACGACAGTAGAGTACGGAGCATTAGCAATACATAACACGGCAGAATACATAGCACACAGCAGAGAACATAACAGACACACATTCGTACGATGGGGCAGACAAGATCATACAGAATAACGAACAAGGAAGTCTACTGAGAAACAGGAAACCGAACGGTCGTCGCTAAACAACCACGGACATCTCATTAGATAGTTAAATAATAATTTAAATAAAAGAAATGTAATCACTGAATTAAAAGTGCCAGAGTTTTATTTGAAAGGAATAGCTAGTGATTAATTTCTACATTTATATAATGGTTAATATGCTTAAATAGCTTAATATAAAACAGACTACAACTTAAAACGCTCATTTTTTTAAACAAAATTACCAAAGGGGATGCATCGGAGTATATATGCAACCAGATAAATTGTGTGGGTGAAATGCAGCCATACAGGCTACGGAATTCATTGAATTTCCATATAACAAGGGTCAGAGCAACACATTTGCAGAGATCACTGTTTTACAAAGGGCTTCAAATGTATAATGAAATTCCAAATAATCTTAAAACTGAAAATAATTTAAAAAAATATTTAAAAGAAAATGTGTACATTTAATCAGAAATAATATTAATTTTCCAGATCTTGTTAACATGTATAGGTTGAAACCATATCAAATCGACAAAAAATGCCATTTACGGAAACACTAACTCCGATTTCGATTATATTCGAAAGAATTGTTATATATTAAAGGTCTTAAAAAATTTCTATTTTCGGACTTCGGACCCCTTCCGTTTCTGAAATATGAGGTCATGAAAACTCTAAAAATCTGACTAAGGTGGCCTTAAAAAACCAACTATAACTTCCAAACTTCAAAACTGAAAAGGTTTTGTTTAATGTTATTTTTCAGGTTGAAATAAGGCCTTTTAAATGATGTACATCTCGATATTTTCCGCGAGTAGTTCAAAGGTCATATGTGGAGGTCTTGATGTCAAAGGATTATATCTCAAAAAACAGTTTTTTAAAAAATCTTTAAAAAATATATGTAGAGCAAAAGATGCCCCAAAGTTTGATTTAAGTTTTATAAATACATGAAGTTTATTTGCTGATAGTTAAGCATTGTCTCTCTTATCTTATGCACAGACTTTCAAAAACCATTTGAGAATTTATAAATGATAATATTTTTGAAAATCACTAAAGAATCAAATAAGCGTAGTAGGCTTATTACACCTACCCACATCTTTCATCAATTCGCCAAGATGTGCACATCTTCCCATAAGAATTGTACAGGGCTAAAAATGTACATCTTTCTTCATCTTTCAAAGATGTTTCTAACTCATTTTGTTTCATATTACATCTTTCGATAATTTTAGTGTCATCACTAGCAAAATGACATTAGATTGGAACAAAATTAAGAACATGTGTGTGAGCCAGTGATGGAAAAGTTGATACCATCGTACTTTTTTTATACTATTTAATATTAAAAAGTGGTGGCATGCAATAACGTCCATGCAATAATGACCATGGACGGTATTTCTACGTTCCATAGCAAAAAATCTTTACTCAGCGAAGCCACTATTCGACATACTCAGACGAGAAAATCCTTTAGTCTGCGAAACCAGTGCACCGTCCGCGCCGATAGTAGCATCTTAGCCTTAGCAATTTTTTACCTTATTTGAGCGGGCTATATTGAATTTGAGGCATTCAGTAATGTTCAATTGTATTAAAAAATTAGAAAATATGGAATAAGATAATGAATTTATATACAAATCGGTACAATGCGCCAGTGTACCGATTTTCGTCGGCGCCCGCCATCTGTAAAAACACCGTATGATCTTTTATATCAACTAAGACTGAGGCAACACTTGCGTTTTCAAAACGCACTTTGAGACTTATAAGCCTTATAAGCTGGTTTTGAGGACTACATTCGCCTCTCGCATTCTTATCTACAATACCTAAATAATACTTGATATAATACTTTATAATAGCATGTAATGCCCAAAAATTATTGCGCAATTATTTGAGAAATAAGTCCGTTTGGCTTTAATAGATATGATTTGAACTTGAGATAAGAAATTGAAATTTTTTATATACTGGCATGTGATGAAAATTTAACGATTTAAAATCGCGTGATTTTACAAATCTAATAATAGCCAAATAGGTGTTCTGTATGTCACACGATACAGTGAAACCGAATTTAAGTTCGAATAAAATGTTCTGTTAATTTATTAAGCAGAATATGACTCCATCAAACACGTGAAATAAATATAATGACAGATGGAAGATGAAAGATGTTGCAAATGTAAACATGTTTATTTCATTTTCAACATTTTCACGCATTCTCTAAGATGTGGGTGAATGTAAAAAAGCTGTTAGAAACTTATATAAAACCCAGCAAATAATTTGTATTCGATATGAATCTATTTTATTGTTCTACACCTTTATACAATTAGAAATCCATTGGAGAACAATAAAAGTATTTATTAGGCAAAATGAAAAATAAAACCAAAATTAAACCCCTAAGAAATTTATTATTTGACATATTGTCATACTTTTATTTTAAATGAAGTTTATTTGCTAATAGTTAAGCATTGTCTATATGCATTTCATTGGCGCTTTACCAAATCGTCAGTAGACTTCAACCACAACTTTGCACAGACTTTCAAAAACCATTTGAAAATTTACAAATGATAATATTTTTGAAAATCACAAAAGAATAAAATAAGCGTAGTACGAGAAACTTATACAAAACCCAGCAAATAATTTGTATTCGATATGAATCTATTTTATTTTTCTACACCTTTATACAATTAGAAATCCATTGGATAACAATAAAAGTATTTATTAGGCAAAATGAAAAATAAAACCAAAATTAAACCTTTAAGAAATTTATTATTTGACATATTTTCATAATAAGGGCCGTACAATTTAGCCGGCTAAAAAGGTTAGCTAAAAAAAATTAGCCGGTTAACCGGATTAGCCGAATTAGCTGATTTAGCCGGCTTAGCTGATTTAGCCGGCTTAGCTGGTTTAGTCGGCTTAACCAGCTTAGCTGGAAAATCAGCTTAGTTGTTTTAGCCGGCTTATCTGGTTTAGCTGGCTTACAGCCCTTTTCACAATGTACGATTAAGAGTTAACATGAACTTTAACGGAATACAAAACTTGCCGTTAAAGTCCACGTTAACTCTTAATCATACTTTGTGAAAAGGGGCGTTAATCCGCTAAACAGCTACATTTGTTTCTATTGTTTGACGATTTATGTATGTATGTCGAATAGCGGCTTCGCTGAGTAAATCTTTTCTGCACAGCCGGCCTTCGGCCGGGCTTAAGGGTTTTCTCCTCTATGTATGTCGAATAGCGGCTTCGCTGAGTAAATCTCTTCTGCACAGCCAGCCTTCGGCCGGGCTTAAGGATTTTCTCCTCTATGTATGTCGAATAGCGGCTTCGCTGAGTAAAGCCGTTTCGTGTAGCCGGCCTTCGCCCGGACGGAAGAATTTTAAACTATGGTATGTCAAATCTCGGCTTCGCTTATGAAAAACAAATTTTATAAAACGTTTCAATGAAAAATGTAGCACAAATTTTATTCAAAAGTTTGTGTTTAAATTTTTCGCGAAAAATTGCTAAATTTTAGACAAACCATAACTAATATTGATTAAACATTGCTAAAACTGTAAGAAACGCAAAAATTCTGTAAAAATCGCGATAATGGCGAAAATTCGGAAAAAATTACTTCCCAAATTAAGCATTCCGAAGGCTTTTATTAATATTGAAATTTTTCGTAAGCGAAGCCGAGATCTGACATACCATAAAATTTGAAACCTTTCCGTCTGAAAGCTGGTTGTACAGAAACTCGTTAAAAGTGAGGAATATGAAATATCATTGAAAGCGAATCTATTCATTAAAATTTTGAAATAAAAGATCAGTTTTATTTGAAATGCATATATTATATTTTATTAATAAATAATTAAGTATAAATGTCAAGTGTGTCGTTTACTGTTTCGCGGCAATATGGACATAAATATTGATCGACTCCATCGACTATGCTTTGAGCTTGCAGTTTTATTACACATTCCTGACAACACTTCAAGTGCTTGCATGGTAAAAATACGACATTTGGATACTTTTCTAAACATATAATGCATTTAGCAGGTGCAGATTTATCACTTTCTTCATTATTTGTCTCTGCTATTATATCATCATCAGAATCGGGATCAGATAGATAACTCTCAAATATATCTTCATAAGGCTCCCAATCAGGGTGACCGTTGAAAATTTTTAAAAAGTGGCACAAAAAGGGGATTTTGAGGAAAAAAGTGGCACCAAAAAGGGGATTCTTCCAAAAAAGGGGCAACTTTTTTGAAAAGGGAATAATTGAACCAAATTCTAATATTTAATGAATTTCTAGGGCATATAATGCTTTTGAAATAAAATGAATAAATGTTGATGTTTTTTCGTTCAAAAAACTGACTGCTTTTTATATAAATTTTAGACAAACAAGCCTTGTTTGTATAAAATTTATGTGAAAGGCACTCACATTTTTTTTTTAGCAATTTCCATAAAAAATTTTTTACTCAAGTCGCTTGTTTGCATATGGAAACAGCATATTAGTAAAGCATATCGAAAAGCAGTTTCGCTGAGTAAAGATTTTTGCATAGCCGGCCTTCGGTCGGCGAAGCCGCTGAGTATACTGAGAGGAGAAAATCGTTGAGACCGGCCGAAGGCCGCTTTTCAATATACCAAGAAGAAAAAATACTTAAGCCCGGCCGAAGGCCAGCTACGCAAAGAATATTTTGTAGTAAAATAAAATTTATTAACAATTTTAATTAATTTCCAAATATTTATTTGAATCGACGATGTCGATTGGACATATGTTAAGCATTATTGACGCTAGTTGTAAATTTTTCTTGATTTTATTTCACTTTTTAAAATGCAATAACGTCAATTGATCTTTTATTACTTGTCACCGATTGCAGAAGTAAAATGTGAATAGTCAAAAACATGTATATTTGAATTTGTTTTCATCTTTAAAAGTGTGGACACTATGACACATTTCAAAGTGTCGTAATGGTCATAATAATAATGTCATAAAGTCCATGGCACTATTAAAAGTGTCACAATGTCCATGGATGTTATGCCTTTTTTAGCAGTGACATAATGTCTTTGGACATTATGTCACTGGATATTGTGACATGGCACCAAAATTTTCATGAAAATAATTTTTAAAATATTTAAAGATGCGTTTTTTGTCATAAGACTTTGCATAATAGACTCAAAAACAAATATTTGTCTTGAGATTTTTTTTTATAAAAACAGTTTCGTGCCGTAAAAAGCTTATATTAAAACAAGAAGCATCATTTCATAAAAAGGGGCAAAAAGGGGCATAATATTACAAAAGGTGGCAGATTTAGGTCATATTAAAAAAGGGGCACTAAAAGTGGCAAGGCAGTTGAAAAAGTGGCAAATTGACACTTTAGTCGCAAAACGGCCAATCTGTGCAAATATCGTTTTTTGAGTAAATCATCCGATTCAAAAACATTTTTGTTGTTATATCTCCGCTTTCCAAAGCTTTTGTTGCTTCTTCAATTTTTTGATCTTTATCGGCATCATGCCGTCTAATCCTCTTTGTACCTGAAATTCCACCACTATCTAATAACATTTTGAACTCTCTATTTTTGGTATATTCTTCATCCCGAAGAACTCCAACAAATTTGAAAAAATTTCCACGTTTTTGAATAATACGTCCTAAAACTCCGTTGTAGGCTTCAATTGCAGATGAGGATCTTGTTGTAAGTTTATAAACAGAAAAATTTTCTGGCTTAACCTGTTGTGTAAAAATTATTTAATTTTAAGATCGAAATTTTTTACCATCCATACCTTTTCTATCCATTGCTTAGTAAAGTAATCAACGAATGGTTTAAACTTCTGCTCTGTATCGAAACAGCATATATCTTGCTTTAAAAGTAAGAATGAAGCAGCTATAGTTTTTGCCGGTAGCAATGGTAAACACAAAATTTTGTGATAAATTTCAGACGCTTTTTTATTCGTTCTGATAAATTCCGCAAGAATTCTAAATTTTGACGAAATATTGCGTCTTATTGCTTGACAGAAATGAAACCAGCAACCATGTACATTGGCGTTTGGGAAATTTTTTATTAAAGAATTTTGTAGAGCCTTTTCAAAATCGGTTAAAAAACTTTATTAATATATTCGATTAGTTGGTCCTAAGCTTTTTCATTTTTTTTTATTCATTAAAACAAAAATGAAAGGGTACATCTGGAAATAAAAATAAAGTATTGATTAAAGGCATTTTTGTGAGATTCAATATAAGCATAAAAAATCCAAAACATAACCATAATCCAACATAACCATAAAAAACATCATTAGATACGAATTTTTACCGAAAGGAAATTACTCTACCTACCTTTTGACCGAAATAATCAATATAAATAATTAAAAACTGTTTGAAAGCTCCCATCGGTACGATTTTAAATGTACCGTCCATTAAATACATCCTCTGTTCGGGTTTAATGTTTGCGTTAATTAAGTTAGCTATATTTTCTGAGAAAAAAATACAAAAGCTTATATCGTCTTCTTGAATACAAGCTTTAAAGAATTGACATGGAGTATCATCGTGTTTACTGACTCCATATTTTTGCCAAACATCTTGTAAATTAAACGCCTCTACTATTGAATTAGGCGTGGTTGGAGTTTTAATAAAAGTCTTTGCGGCAAGATATTGTAACCCGCGTTGAATTTTTGGATAGCTCAAGCTGGTTGTTGCTTCTTGACTGCTATTTTTAATAATGACAATTTATATCAATAAAGATAATAAATAAAAATAATTCGCAAAACTTACTTGGAACAGACGTAATCAGAAGCCAACTTGACGACACTTGTAGTATTGACTGAACCAACTGAAGCAGAGTTGTTAATACAGGTTTCTTTTATATCTTGAATAGCCTTTAACTCATTGAATAACGACTCGTGATTGGAGTGATTGTGTCCAAAGCCTTTTTTGGATTTTACTACCGAATTGTGTATAATTCCGTGCTCAATACGCGAATTACAATTATCCGTATAACATGTATAATACACTTTTTTTTCAGTTTTAGATTTTTTTTTATAAAGCATTTTTTCACTACACAAATAAATTAATTTGCTATTAACTTTTTTGCCACTAACATATTCAAAATCTAAATTTTCCATTTCGCAAGTTTTTTAAATAAAATCTTAAGCACAAGTATTTGATTGTTTTACGACAGAAAATTGAAAACTTTGTGAATGTTAAATGAACAATTTTTACAACACAACCTAAGCTTACTACAAAAATTGTAATAAAACTTTTTAACAAGTAAACTTAAGTAAATTAAATTTTTAAGTTTTTTAGTCATAAATGTCAAATTAATTAATTTTTTAAAACAAAGCTACAAGAAATAGTTACAATTTAATCCTTTAGATATAATTGTTTTTATCGCTTGTGACAATTTTCCACTTAAACGGCTTTCGGTCGAGCTTATCAAATATTTGGTTCCCTTAGCCCTAAGCCCAGGCCGGCTACACGACAAGTCGTCGAAAGTGCGTCCCAAATTAAGCATTTCGAAGGTTATTAATACTGAAAATTGTCGTAAGCGAAGCGAGATTCGACATGCCAAATGCTTCCGCCCGGCCGAAGGCCGGCTACACGGGAAGTCGTCGAAAGCTCTTCCCAAATTATGCATTGAATATTAGGAGTCTTCGGAATGGTTTATTTGGTACGTGTTTTCGACGACTTTTCGAGTAGCCGGCCTTCGGCCGGCCGGAAGGATTTTAAACTCCATAGTATATCAAATCTCTGCTTCGCTTACGACAATTTTTTACATTACTTGCCTTTGGAATATTTAATTTGAAACGCGGTTTTGGCGGACGGAGTTTTTAGACTATATGAGATATGTAAAATTTTGAGCTGCGCTTTCCTTGACGTTTTAAATTTCCGGCCTTCGATAAATAATCATTACTGTATTAGGCTTAAATCTAGTTTAGCCAAGTAGGTCCAAAGGAAAAAAAAGTTTCCTATCTTATAGAAAATTAAAAAATAAGAAGAAAATATATAATAAAAAGTTGGCAGCAACCTATATTTTCCGAGTTATGTGCCTCTGAAGTTTTCATATAAAACTTTGATTACGCATCACATTCTAAAAAAAATAGGAAAAAAACCCTATCCGATAGAAAACTAAAAAATAAGAAAAAAAATAAAAAAAAAATTGGTGGCGAGCCTTAGTTTCCGAGTTATGGACCTCTTAAGTTCTAGTACAAAATTGTGATACGTAATATTTTCACACGAATGTGGTCATAATTCAACATCCATAGAGAATAAACTTTTCAAAGCCGGCTAAGCAGAACATCTTTACTCAGCGAAGCCGCTATTTGACATACATAGAGGAGAAAATCTTTAAGCCCGGCCGAAGGCCGGCTGTGCAGAATGGCTTTACTCAGCGAAGCCGCTATTCGACATAAATAAAGGAGAAAACCCTTAAGCCCGGCCGAAGGCCGGCTGTGCAGAAGCGCTTTACTCAGCGAAGCCGCTATTCGACATACATAGAGGAGAAAACCCTTAAGGCCGGCCGAAGGCCGGCCGTGCAGGAAATCTTTAATCAGCGAAGCCACTATTCTACATACATAGAGAAGAAAATGCTTAAGCCCGGCCTAAGGCCGGCTATGTAGACAATCTTTATGCAGCGAAGCCACTATTCTACATGTATAGGAGAAAATTCTTAAGACCGGCCGAAGACCGGCTATACAGACAATCTTGACTAATTAAAACTAAATTTCTTCGTATAAACACAGTTTTATATGAAAACTTAAGAGGCCCATAACTCAGAAAATATGGGTTGCCGCCAACTTTGTAATTCATATTTTCTTCTTATATTTCAATTTTCTATAAGATAGGCTATTTCTTTTTTCATTTTAACCTACTTGGCTAAACTAGATTTGTTCCCTATATTATATGTTTAAAATTTTTTTTTTGCATCTATGATAATTATCAAAATCTTTGGCAGATGGAAAATATTGCCTTTTATTCATACTTTTATTGCAATTGCAGTAAGAAACGAAGACTATTTATGCTTTTCTGTAAGTTTTCCTTTTTTTCAATATAAAAATTAAATTACTATACTTTTTAAATATTTTTTTGTGTTATTAATTTTGGGCGATATTTCATATTTTTTTGGGCGATTTTTCATTTTTTTTTGGGTGATTTTTCATTTTGAAATTTTGGGCGATTTTTCATTTTTTTTGGGCGATTTTTCATTTTGAAATTTTGGGCGATTTTTCATTTTTATTTTTGGGCGATTTGGTTTTGGGCGATTTTTCATGGAGCCATAATAAACAACATAACATAATATATGACCGGCAGAACATGACCGTCCGAAGTTGACCGACCGAATGTTATTCGCCGTATACGATCGGCAGGTGACAGACCGAAGCCGACAGGCTTAAGTAGGCCTTGTGAAGGCGACGGGTGGTAGGCTGAAGCCGATAGGAGCTTCGTTCCTACCCGATGCTTTATAGCACCGTACGTTTTTAGAGTTCCGTACAGCAAAAGTGTTAAGGAACCCTATTGTTTTCGTTACGCTGTCCGTTTGTCTGTCACTGGCTGTTTTCTCGGGAACCGTAAGAGCTACGGAAATTTTCACAGAATATGTAAAAGTTTTGCCGTTAGAACAACAAACAAAAATCGCTAAAACCTAAAAAATCACCAAAACTATAAAAATCGGAAAAAACGCAAAAATAACGAAAAAGTCGTAAAAATGAAAAAACCGCCTAAACTTAAAAAAATCTCTTAAACTAAAAGTATCGTCAAAAAACCAAAGTAATCACAAAAAACAAAAACGCTAAAACTGAAAAAAATCGCCAAAACATAAAAAAATCGCCAAAAACAAAAAAAAGCTCCAAAACTGAAAAAAATCGCCAAAGCAAAAAAATCACCAAAACAAACAAAAAACGCTTAAACTGAAAAAAGTCGCCTAAACTAAGAAAATCGCAACACTGAAAAAATCGCCGAAACTTAAAAAATCGCCAAAACTGAAAAAAGCGCCTAAAATGAAAAAAATCGTCAAAATCTAAAAAATCGCTAAAATAAAAAAATTCCAAACTGGATATTCGCCAAAAGAGAAAATAATCGTCTAAACGAAAAAAAATCGTCAAAACTTAAAAAGATCGGCTCAAATAAAAAAAACGCCAAAACTGAAAAAATCGACAAAAACAGAAAAAATCGTCAAAACCGAAAAAATCGCCAAAAACCGAAAAAATCACCAAAATGGAAAAATGGCCGAAACTGAAAAAAATCACAAAAACTGAAAAAGATAGATTTTGGCAATTTTTTCGGTTTTGGCGATTTTTTCACTTTTGGCAATTTTTTAGTGTTGTGATTTTCTTAGTTTAGGCGATTTTTTCAGCTTTGGCGTTTATTTTCGTTTTGGCGTTTTTTCAGTTTTGGCAATTTTTTTAGTTTCGGGGATTTTTTCAGTGTTGTGATTTTCTTAGTTTAGACGATTTTTTCAGTTTTGGCATTTTTTTGGTTTTGGCGATTTTTTTGTTTTTGGCGATTTTTTTCAGTTGGAGATTTTTTCGGTTTGGCGATTTTTTCTGTTTTGGGATTTTTTTTCAGTTTTAACGTTTTTTGCGATTTTTTTTCGTTTTTTGACGATATTTTTAGTTTAAGTAATTTTTGTTTGTTGTTGTAGCGGCCAAAGTTTTACATAGTCTGTGAAAATTTCAGGTCCGTAGCACTTACGGTTCTCGATAAAACAGCCAGTGACAGACAGACGGACAGCGTAACGAAAACAATAAGGTTCCTTCACACTTTTGGTGTACGGAACTCTAAAAACGTACGGTGCTACAGGGCACCGGGTAGGAACGAAGCTCCTATCGCCTTCAGCCTACTATTACCTGTCGCCTTCACAAGGCCTACTTAGGCCTGTCGGCTTCGGTCTGTCATATTCGGCTAGTCACCTGCCGATTGTATACGGCGAATCACATTCGGTCGGCCAACTTCGGACAGTCATGTTCTGCCGGTCATATGTTATGTTATTATAAATCGTCAAACAACAGAAACAAAATTATCTAATTTAGCTGATTTAGCCAGCTAAACCAGCTAAGCCGGCTAAATTAACTAAGCTAGCTGAGCCGGTTATGCCGGCCAATTCGGCTAAGCCGGCTAAATGACATAAGCTGACCGGTTAACCGGCTAACTTTCTTAGCTAACCTCTTTAGCCGGCTTGGCCGACTAAATTAAACAGCCCTACTCATAATATTATTTTAAATGAAGTTTATTTGCTGATAGTTAAGCATTGTCTATATGCATTTAATTGACGCTTTACCAAATCGTCAGTAGACTTCAACCACAACTTTAAACAGTTACAAACCTCTTATCTTATGTACAGGCTTTCAAAAACCATTTGAGAACTTACAATGATAATATTTTTGAAAATCACAAAAGAATAAAATAAGTGTAATAGGCTAGAAACTTGTACAAAATCCAATATTTATTTTGTTTGGCAAGATAAATATTGAAGAGTATAGGTGACAGTACTCCTCCTTGTGGCACGCCCATTTTTATTTTGGGGTAACTTGATTTTTGGCCTCTGAATTCCACAAACACTTGCTTTCCATTGAGGTAGTTGGCAATCCAGCGTTTTGTGTCGTTGGGAAGACTGGTGTCCATGATGTCATTAATCAGTATCGAGTGATCGAACGTGTCAAACGCCTTGGATAAGTCCAGAGCAGTCACAATTGTGCATTGGTACGGTCTGTGCTGATTAAGGCCATTGGCGATCTGGGTAGCTATCAGGTTCAGTACCGTCTTGGTGCTATGGGCTTCCCTGATACCGTGTTGGTGTGCGGCGAGCGGGAATGCTCCTTCAGGGATGGCAGCAGTAGTGCTTCCTAAACCTTTGCTACGGGGCGGTAGGAATCTCCCTGATTAGCGGGTTTGTCTGGTTTTGGAATCGGGATAATCCTTGCGACTTTCCAGATATCTGGAATCACCAGTTGGCGGATCGAGAGTTCTAGTATTCTCGTGAGGAAAACCAGAGCTACTGTGCCAAGTTTTTTTAAAATTAGTATGGAGATGTCATCTGGTCCGAGGGCCTTAGAGGGTTTCGCTTTGGAGATTATGTTCTCAACTTCAGTAGGGGTGAAGGAGTATGACTCAGAGTCGCGCTTTAGACTCTTGGCTCCGTACTATAGATTTTTTAGACCGGTTCTGTGAGGTGGGATGTTCGACAAACTGTCGGCAGAACATGGTAGCTATTTTTTTTTTGGCATCTGTATGGTGCGTGTTATTGAAGCCAATAGCAGCGAGATTTTTCTGATGTTTTGTAGTTAGTGTTGCAATAAAAAGAATATGATTTCATCCGGATATTGAAATAAATGAATAGCTTGGTATTGTTTTCGTATAAGTTAACTTTTTTTGAGCTCTATAATATATTTCTCAACTTATTTAATACATCTTTTCTATGAAGTAAAAGAAAATAATGAGATGATTGCAAAATAATTCTCACGACTTTTTATATCATGTATGAAGAAAGGTACTCGAATAATGGGCCGTTTTTCATTTGTGTTGATTGTTTGTACATCAATAGCATTTCTTTTTACTTTTATTTGTTTTGATTTTTGCTAATTTTGTTACGAATTTTGTTTAACTTAAACAGTTTAGTGGCATTGTCCGTCAAATTAAAAAAAACATACTTAAAGGCTTATAACCAAGACTTCAAGCTTTAATTTAATTGTATCATGCATTCCTGCGTGGTAAATTTGCAAAGATATTTGAAGTCAAAATTGATATTTCGATAATATGAATTTATTGAAGGCTTATATTAGGTGCATACCATCTATAAGCCTATTTTAAAAACGTCATGTAATATACATTTTTGAATGCAATTTCATGAAATTTTGCTTAAAAGTAGCTTATTACACCGTTTTAAAATTTTATAAATACGGCTGTAAAACTATGAATTGTGTTATTATTTTTGGTACAAAGCAATACAAGGCAATAACTGGAAAAATCATTAAACATTTCATAAAATATTAAATTTGATCCACTAAAGCCCAGCTATTTTTTAATCCGATCAACGCAAATGATCCACTATTCGAAGCAAAATTTAGCAGCTTTTCAAACAAGATGTGATTCATATTAATCGTATCAGCGTTTGACTCTAGATGGCGCTTTAAGGACAAGTGTAGATCGAAAATCTCTAATTTACCGTTATCTGGACAATGGACCAAATGAAAAAGAAAATATTTTTAATGTGCTTACCACATTCTAATTGCATTAAAAAAATGGATTAAAAATTCAAACATTCCAAAAATAAAAAGTTGAAAAGCAGTGTAATTGTATGAACATTTTCGGTGTATGGTGGACACCAAAAAGGTACTAAATGGAAATTTCCCTTTAGCTGGTTGGGAATAATAGGGGTTGTAATACGGCCAACTTTTTAAGAGGGATATTTCTTAATTAACAAAAGTAAATATATAAGTGATAACGATCAAAAAGCAAGTGAGTATCTAGGTTTTAATTACATTTTCAGAAACTTCGGTTTTGAACCCGAAGTTGCGGATGAGGTAAGACATACTAAAAAGCAATGTAGTCAACCTTAACAATTTTGTGCTTTTAACGATTATTTCAATAAAGTATAAAAAATTGTTTACTTTTTAAGTAATGTAATTCAATATTTAAAAAAAGATGTATTTTTTCCAGAAATTTTATATAAATTGTATTAAAAAAATTATTATTAATATGATTATTTCGAACGTATTTGCTTTGTGATTCCGAATTGATTATTAGGCTAAGGTTCGTAACGTTATACTCGGAAAGAATTGGGCATGATTAATATTCTAAGGAACAAGGGAAAAATTAACATCAACTTAATTTTTCAACGTACACAGCAGAACAGAGTAGCGCCACTTTCGGAAGCCGCTACACTTCCATCGTCAGTGCTCACGTGTAATTGCTTATCACCACTTGTCAGGTGGCTCTGTTGAATGTGATTTTTAATTCTTATATATACAACTTTTTCGTGAAAATTGAATACGAGAATTAAATTACTCTAAAGCTGATATTAAAGTGCACTTTCCCAGCGTTGCCATCGGTTTATTTTTCTTCATTCCCATTTTTCTGATTTTTGTTCTACTCAAGACAAACTTTTTTGGTTGATATTATACTTAAGTATCTATGAACATGTAAAAATGTGAAAAGCTCAAGCCATTAGCTAATTGTTTATTAATATGATTATTTCGAACGTATTTGCTTTGTGAATCCAAATTGATTATTAGGCTAAGGTTCGTAACGTTATATTCAGAAAGAATTGGGCATAATTAATATTTTATTAAATACTACTAATATATACTTGCAGTAGATAATTCCGCAAAATCTTCAGAACTGTATATCTGATCATAAAGTTTGTTTAATAACGCAATTTCTCCATAAACATCAACAATGCTTTTTAAATTTATATTGCTAATTGTAAATAATAAGTTTGTATTTTTAAAATCAAACTATTTATTCAGGTACTTTAAGGCTTTACCAATAAGTAATAAAAAATTTGTGTTAATTTCGCTAGTCAGTTCCGGTGAAGACAACAGTTTCATTTTTTTGGCTGAATGGCGATTAACTACAAGCCCCGAGGTCTTAAGTTTAAGACTAGTTTCATGCAAGCCAGCAACATTACACTGCTTTACAAGCAAAATGATTAAAGTTTCTAATACATTTTTTATAGTGATTAGGATATGCTTAACATGAGAAAAGTAAAGAAAAAATTTTCATTTCGGCTATTTCCAGATTACATATACTTCCCAGAGTCAAAACCTGGTTCGATTAAAGTGATCTATATACCCTGACTGACTAATATAAAGGGCCCCTTACACTACACCAGTATGCACGCGCAATCAGTGGTTTGGTCATGTCTGGCAATTTGGTGTGATTGTACGCTTTGCTGTAGCGATGTCAAACAGAGTTTGATTTTTTGCGGTTGGTACCATTTTGTGGTATTATGTATGGTGAAATTAGCTCATTTGAGAAGAGTTGCCAAAGAGTAAACATCGGGATAAAAAAACATTTAATTGAATAAATTACTCATAAATTAAGAAACAAGGAACAATATTGTATATTGGAGTAATGTATGCTTTGCTTAATCTGAATCTATTTTGAATTCTAAATAATCAAATCATGCGAAATAAAGTACTTTCGCGTACTTTATTGTTCTCATAAAGTATAGAGTACAATTACCCTAAATAACGTACAATACTTTATTATAAAGTACGGGTGGCAAGCCTAATCGAAATGCAACCTCTCGAATTATGACTATGTGCCAGGCAGTTCATACAGTAGTGATGCCTGTCATTCACTTCTTCCCTTTTTTTGATGGACATCTTGAGAAATTTCCGGCAGAATTTTATCCCATGGAAACCCTTGCACACTGGTATACGTTCGGATCACGGCGCTTTGTAGTACTGTATGTAAAAACTTGGCTTTTAATAGGACGGGTAGCTGATAGTTTTGCATTAGTCCTGGTATTGAAAAGAAACAAAACGTACAAATCAATTTTGATGCTAAACGCTTGATCTTGGGAGTTCTGGGCTATATTTTTCGAGTGTGTATGAGTGTGAGAATATGTGTGATGTCAAATTAAATAAAATAGAGATAAATGTGGATGGTAAAGTTATTTTTGTTCGAGATGAAACATTGAATTCATTACAATTGATATTCTGGATAAACCTTTCTAGTTCTAATTTAGAATATTTCGTGTATAGAATGCGTAGTGAGATAATGGACTTATTTGTTATGGCCAATGTTAGTAATCTACTGGCAAATAATGGCTTGTTTCCATTGTGACATATTAACCGAAAGAGTTGTCCCCGCTTCCAGAAAAGGCGGACGCACGCAGCTTGTGTATGAAAAGGAGTGGTAAAAATCGTTTTGTGGAAGCGAGGGAGATCTGAGCGGGGTCTAGCGATGACCGTATCTAAAAGAGGTATATTTTTGTAGTTTTTTGCATGTTTTGGTATTTTTTTTCCAAAAATTACATCGTTTGAGAGATCTTTTTAAGCTGCATCCAATGGTGCATTAAACTTTATCATTCATACCATCAGCAATGCGTTGTTCCATAAAAACCACGATTTTTTAAGCGTTTTTACTACAGGTGCTACTTATATTAAATAAATTTTTTTGTATTATATAATTTCAGGCATTGTTTATTTATTTGTGTTTCTAGTTATTGCAAAAGTTCGAAAGTTTCTAAGCACAGAAAGAAATAACCAATGCCTCAAATCAAATAATTCCTAAAAAAAGTAAAATTGTTTAATACAAGTAGCACCTGCAATAAAAACGCTTAAAAAATCGTGTTTTATATGGAATACTGCATTGCATATGGTATGAATGGTAAAGTTTAATGCACCATCGGATGCAGCTTGAAAAGATCTTTCAAACGATGTCATTTTGTATATGTTGTCTTGGGAGAAAATTTGCAAAAAACTACAAAAATAAACCTTTTTTAGACACGGTCCAGCTCACGGGCGGTCATCGCTGGACCCCTCAAATGTTTTAGGAATCCTCATTAAAAAGACCGGTGTTTAATTTGAGAGGGGTAACAAAAACAAATTTTTCATCTTCATACAAGTCGAGTCGGTTTAATATACATATATCACATTCATATAATAGTTACTAATAATTTATTTTTTTTAATTCATGTATCTTATTTCAGCTTGCACTCATTCAAACGAAATATGTTATATCACGCTTACAGAAACTTTACCCGAATAAAAAATTTGAAATACGTAAGTAAAGTATATTAAAAATTATAATAAACTATTTAATCTTACTTATGTAAGCGTAAAAAAATAACAAACGCCACACTCGCACAGGGTGTGTGGGATCGACACATAGAGCTTTGTTTGTTGAAGAAGAAATATTCATTGTATTATTCGTGAAATTAATTGATATTTGGCATAGCTATACTTCAAGTAGATATGAATGTGTCAAACATTTTTTGTATTATGTTTATTTCTCAAGTTAAGACTGGTACTGTGCTCAAATTTGTGAAAAATGTTGGGCAAAATTGATTATTTCATGCGAAAATTTTTACATGTACGTTTGCTATAATCATCATGTGTTTGTTGTAAATTCCATGCGAAAAAAGTGCCACTCATATTATTTTGCATGAAAACTTAAAATGTTGCCAATACATTTCATATGTTTCCTTAAGAAAAACAGAGTACTACTTATGCAACATTTTTTCATGAACATTTCATGCCAATTTTTTTTATATGTGTCTTGACAGCATTTCATGTGAAATGTTGAACACAATACCATGCTGGTGTTGCCGTTTTTGAAATTTTGTTTCTTAAATTATTGTTTCGAACTAGAAAAAAATAAAACAAACAAATTAAGATAAATGATTCTTATAGGAAATCGTCTGATCGTAAAAAAATACATTTTAAAAAACATTTTTTATGTGCAAAACCGGAAATGACCAATTGAAATTCAAATTTTCCTAACTTCATGTTTTATTTTTTTCACCAAAATTAGCCTATGCCTGCTCCCTTATTCTATAACTCGCTAAAGCTAAATCTTTATCGCAAAAAATATATAAAGTCGACATCAATTTTTGGCTATGAATACAATTTTGTAACGTGATTTGCGAAATTAGGCAATGTCTTAAAAATTTAATCCGCCGAAATTTTACTGTTTTATGTCATCGCCAAAAATTTTTAATTTTCTATTTGTTCAGGATTTTAGCGATCGAGACTTAACTTTAGCTTTAGCGAATTACGGAAAAAGGCGGCTGATCATGTAAAAGTTTGATAATTGGATCTCCATAAGTTTAAAAGTTATGAAAATGTCTTTACATGCCCCCACCTGTTTCTTATATAGAATCGATATAAGATATCGTGTAAGCCTTATGTTTAAGGCATAAGGTACATATGTACAGCAATTTTATGTAAAACTCCACGAGAAATAATTTCATGGATTAAAAATATCTTTTATGTAAAATTTCGCTTTAACTCACCTCATGAAATGCGATTTTTTGGGATATTTTAGTACTAATTGTTAATATTTACCTACGAAATTACCCCTCAAGGACATTTTGAGTTTTTAATGATTTCTGGCGTTCCAGTTGGCTGAAGCTTTACTGTTTTTAAAGACTTATAATACAATTTTATGAGAAATATTTTTAGGATATTTCAGCCCGCTATATCGGGGAGTCTTATGTCCTTTTTAAACCCTCCGATGAGTGAGAAGGTCCCTAGGGACCTTTTTGCCTTTTCAAACTGAAATTACTCCTACTTCGGCCACTACAACTCCCCCCCCCCCCAAATTAACTCTGTATTCCAAGAGTATTTTGTTGCGCATCTTTTGGAAAAAAAAATCAAGCCGATCGGATCATTACTTTAGGAGTTATTGAGGTTTTAGTGAGAATAGTACGCGGACGTGTGAATAGGTCCGTATGGACCTTGTACTGAATTTCACTAATAAATGCATGTTTTTGGGCATCATTACAATTTTTTTATTGTTTCAACACATAATTTACTTGTTCTGAACACATAGAGCTAAACTCAAAGACATTAGGGATGATGATAAAAACAAAAAATTCTAAGAAAAATTCGAAGACATGAACTTTATTGCTTTCAAGGAAAGGCACAATATTCTAATTTTATACTACTAGCAATAAACCAGTTCTTAGAATTTTTTGTTTTTATCATCATCCCTAATGTTTTTGAGTTCAGGTCTTTGTGTTCAGAACAAGTAAATTATGTGTTGAAACAATAAAAAAATTATAATAATGATGAAGTAATCCCTAAATGTGTTTGAGTACAGGTGGACGTACGAAAGAGTATAAAAGAAGTTGTAGTTTCGTAAACCAAATCAGTCAAAGTTTAGACAGCGAAGAGTAAAATCGTGTGTGATAGAAACAAAAATATAAATATGGCAGATGCAAGTAATTTCGACGTTGCTGAAATGGTTGTACGCCGTAGTACACGTTACCAGCAAATGACTGCGGATGAAAGGCGTGCAGCTGATAGTAGATTTGCTGATTTTATGGATGAAGAAATTGATATTGCTGCAATTGATAATTATGAAGTTGAGGATGGTGAAGATCGCACATACTAACCTGCTGAAGAGTCAGATACCGAAACTGAAGGATACGTCGAGCTAAATGAAGATACTGATGACGACGATGATGAAGAGGAAGAAAATGATGGACAGGAAACGAATGAAAGTTACTATATTGGTAAAGATGGCACCCAATGGAGTAAAAAAGCACCACCAACATCACGCACTCGTAATCATAACGTGGTCGACTTCACAAGAAAGAAACCAGGACCAACAGGAAATATACACGACCCCTATACAATAATGCGCTCAATCATGACACAGGAAATAATACACTTAGTGCTACATGAAACAAATCGTAAAGGCAGGTAGGTTACAGCTGCATGGAATTTGGCGAATCCCACGAAGAAAAAGGAGTGGAAGCCAGTGACAGTGAAAGAGTTTGACGCCTTTGTAGCTATTCTTTTGTATGCTGGACTCACAAGATCAAACCATGAACCAGCTATGGAATTATGGGGCGCGACGCGTTGTCCAATATACAAAGCTGCGTTGTCGTACGATCGCTTCGTCTGTATAAAGCAATTTATTCGATTCGACAATGGAAATACTCGACAACAGCGGGTCATCAACATCAAAACTGCGGCTATTGACGATATTTGGCAAATGTTGCAACATAACTTGGCAGCAGCTTACACTCCTCATGAAGCACTAACAGTTGATGAGCAGTTGTTCCCTTACAGAGGCCGCACCCGCTTCACACAATATATTCCGTCAAAGCCAGCTAAGTTTGGTTTGAAAGTATGGTGGTTATGCGACTCACAGAGTTATTATCCTGTGAAGGGAATGATATATTCTGGAAAACTGCCAAACCAACAACGGGAGATAAACCAAGGGCAGAACGTAGTGCAGGATCTTGTGGAAAAATATTTAGATGCTGGCCGTACTATATACGCGGATAATTTCTTTACCACTCTTGACTTGGCGCATATTTTGATGAGGAGGAAGACCGCATATGTTGGTACAGTGCGCTACAACAAAACATTCATTCCACAGGAGTTCAAGAAGAACCTGAAGCGCACCATCAATAGTACATTATTTGGGTTCAACGAAGGGGATATAACGTTATGCTCATACGTGCCGAAAAAAAATAAAGTGGTGAACGTGCTCTCCACAATGCACTACACCTGCCGCGTTGACGAGCAAACCGAGAAGCGGAAGCCCTATGCCATATTAGATTACAACGCCAACAAATGCGACGTTGATACCATGGATCAAATGCTAGGCACTTACAGCTGCAAAAGAGCAACACAACGATGGCCGTTGGCCATGTTTTATAATATGCTGGACGTCGCTGCATTGGCGGCTTTTACGATTTACAACGAAATGAAGCCTATAAAAAGGAGTGACAGACGGCGGTCGTTCTTGTTACTGCTAACGAAACAATTGGCCACACCAAATATCGAAGAACGTGCCCTGAACAACCATATAACCTCATATCCAAGGATACGCAATGCGATGGAAGCATTCGATGTCAGGGTAAGAAAAACATCTTCAAATTCAAGAATAAAATATATATTTATTTGTTTTTTATTTTTCTTTTCATTTCAGGGATTACCAAGACCGATGGAAGGCAATGCACCGTTGTTTGCGGCTAGGTCAAGTATACCGTCGTGTCGCCTTTGCCGTTCTGAGTACGGGCGGCAGCGGAAAACGTGGGCATACTGCTTCGGCTGCGGCAACGCTGTTTGCGGAGAACATATCACACTTTTACATCGCTGCAACACTTGCGCACAGGGCGGGGGACAAGAAGTACACGCTCAACAACAATAATTTTTAAACTTTTTTATAATAGTCTTAAGAAAATTCAAGCAAAAAAAATTTAAAACATTTTTAAAATTATTTTTGTATGTAGAATTTAGTTATAAACAATAAAAACAAAAAAAAAAATCAAAAAAAAAATTTTTATATGAAAAAACATGATTTACAAAAAAGGTCCGTAGGGACCTTTTCACACGGCCGTGAAGTTCAGAACTGTCACTCATCGGAGGGTTAAGAAAGGGTCAAGGGTCAAGGACCCATAAAGCGAAAATATTTCTCGTGGAGTTTTACTTGATCATCGTGCAACAAGGTTAAGCGGACGTGTTTCTTAAAAGCTCCTATTGTTTTCTATTATAAAAAACCTTTTTCTACCGCAAAAATTTAATATATCGCAATTGCACAAATCAACAAAATGAACAGACCAACAAAATGAAATTTTTTCTGTAAGGTCTAAGACTTCGTAGTCAATTTGTATAAAGTTGGTACTGAGCATCAATGCCTATAAATTATTGTTTTTGAATTGACTGTATCTCGAGATTTTCCGTTATATAGCATTTACTCGAGATCTAGTTCTTTGATTAAATAAAAAAAATAAATAAGGCTCGAAAACCAAATAACCTTTAAATTCGTCCTTATTAATATTTAAAATTTTGTTAAATGTGAGAAGCACAACAGCCACATTAAAATATGTAAACAAAACAAAGCTAAGAATTCAAAAAAAAAAGACAAACAAAATTATAAACAATCCCAATAATTGAAAACAACAAAAGCAAAATAAAATTGAAGCTCTTTAACTATAATAATATTTTTTGTGTTTATTTTTATTTATTGTATCTTCAATAATATTGAACTAGCAATAAGTAAATCTTAACTCTAAAATTTTAATTTTAAAGTCGAGCCAATGACAGACAAAAATATTTTTTTCTGCGGTTGGTTCTTATACACCGTCTTTAGGAGACATAATTTTGTTCTAACATTTGTCAAACTTCATACATAAAAATATCAGAAAAATGTTAGTGCTATTTTTTCATATCGACTTTGACTTTTGTCAAGACAAATCAATGGCTCGTGAAGACGCTATGTTAGGTTGTCTTACGTCCAGTGTGGCCATTTTAGCATTTTTGCAGCTAAATTTAGCATGTTGTTTGTATTATTTGACAAAATTTGTGATTTTTTATTGTTGATTGAATAATTTTCAGCTAATAAGGCCTAACGCAGCTTATGTCAATAAAAAGCTTATTACATATTTATCCAACGTTTCGTCTTTGTTGACTTTCTCAAGGGTTTCGTCTATTTTAAATTAAAAAACTTGATGTTATTACAAATAATACCAGTTAAATATGTACATGGTTTACTTACAAAATGATATTATATTACTGTTTACAAACCAAATTTGACGTGGGATGACGGAAAATCGTTCCAAATATTATATCACATTACATGTAAATAGGCTTTTATGGAAAATAAAAAATGTTTACTTTTATACAATACAAATTTTTTCCGCGTTTCCTGTATTTATTTGATAAATTATGTCCATCAGTTGGGATTCGTTCTGCCAATTGTAAATTAATGTCTAGTAATTCCGAGTTTGTTACTTGTTTTTTGGTATATAAGTCCTGGATTTCAAATTTTACGAAATTTTTTTCAGCTCTTCTCTCAGTTCTCCTATTCAATGCGAGGCATTGTTTGTTGAACCAACAACCGACGGGGTTTTTTTGAATTTGGAACGATTTTCCGTCATCCCATGTCAAATTTTGTTTGTAAACAGACCGATTTCGGCTATGTGCCATCTTCAGTCTTCTATTGAATACTAAATCGTTTTTCTGTTGTCCATTGTTTCTTTTATAATTCGTTTGTATACCAAACTTTCTTCCTTGATCCCTTTGTATTCTGCTCCCTATTTCTCTCTCTCTCTCTCGCATCTATATGCTTTTGTGTGTCTCTACCTGTTACCTGTTTCTCTTACTTTCGTCTTCTATTATGTTTGTGTTTAATATTTTGTTTACAATCTATTAGTTATCAGTTGTTTTGTCCCTACGTAGGTAATAATCCGTAATTGTGCGTTTCTGGGTAATCCTTTTGTCTTGTTCATTTTCTAATACGTTGCCTGTACTATTGTTTTCTTTTGTGTAAAAATATTTTAACGGTTCAAATATTACGTCTGAAGTAGTGTTTATTTGTTCATTTATTATTCTTCCGTCAAATATTTTTTGCTTGCATATTTCCATGTTCTCTAATACGTTCAGTTGTCGTCCTTTATGTTGTGAATGGAATAGCTATACTGTTTTTCTAATATGTCCTGGTGTACATTTGTTGTTGAATATGCGGTTTGCGAAATTCGATTCTGGTGTTATTACAGGTTCTCTCAGTTTCTTGTTGTAGTCTCTCATGTGCTCGCGAAAACTTGTTTTTATCTTTCTTCCAGTTTGTCCGATATAACTGTGTTGGCATGTGCAAGTTAATTTGTACACTACATGTTTATCTAGGAAGTCTGTTTCGTTTGTTCCGTTTTGCAGTATTCTACCCAAGTTGTTTCTTGTTTGGAATGCTGTGTTAATGTTGTGTTTTCTAAAAAAATGTTGCCAGTTTGTATGTTGATTTTCCCATATACGTAAAGGTGGCCGAGGTTTTCCTTTCTTGTTCCTGTTCCCTGTTCCGTTTCTTACTTGCTTCGATATCCTTTCTGTCTCGGCGTGTATCCGTTGGGGTGGATTATACAAAATAAAACAAAAAACACAAGAAATATTTAATTTTAATTCAAAAGTGAGAATAAATTCTCACACTTTATTTAAGATATAAATAAAGATAATTTACCTTGTAAAGGGAACAAATATTTGTCTGTTTATTCCTAAAGATGCACGTAATGCTCGGGTGAGTATCCAAATTGCGAATAATAAAATATGTATATCAGATACATAAAAATGGGGCCCAACAACGTTTAAATACCGCTATAAATTTACTCGTTGAAAACCCCAAAAGGTCTCCAACAGGGTTGAACTAAAACTTAGTTAAAAATGTTAACAAACTTAACAACAGTACAACCGCGTTTTAACGACTTCGTACTTAAACATTGCCGGCCACCTTGCAACGACGATGTAAGTTGCAAATACTTAATTATAAAATATTGAGCCATTAAGGACTCCTGATAAGTTGAGTCATTAGGGACTCCTGTGGACTGGATAAATACAAAATTTTTTTCCAAATATATAAATAAGTGGGCCATGAAGGACTCCTGTTGATTTATTAATATATTGAGTCATGAAGGACTCCTGTTGTGGGCCGATACGACCCTTATCTAACTAATATGTTACAAAGTTAGTATGGCGACAACCCCAAAATAACCCATCCGAACATGGTATATTGCGCAAGTGGAAGCCCCGGACTAGCCTGTATACGTCCTTTCATGAGCAGCGGCATTACTTCAGGGCCTAAAACTAACGCAACGTTTCCCGAATGATTGAAATTCGGATCCGCCAATTGTAGGCCCTGAAACGACTCCAAAATTGAGTCTGTCACCGAAGAGGATGGAGTTTTAATTCCACGCATCTTATGAACTTTGGTGGTAACAAACAATCGTTGACCCGGATCATGAATCGACTCCAATTCGAACCGGCAATACTTTTCCTCGTTGACATTATAGGCGGGGATCTTGAGCCTGTGGACAAATTCAGAACAGATATAGCTGTTCTGACAACAAGCATCTAGCACGGCTCGTAGGGCAACTTTAGATTTCTTAAAACGAAGTTTTAACCGCAATGTTGGGGAGAAAGAAACAGCTTGCCGAATCGGAACTGGAATCGCGGGCACATTGACTTTCGATTTCGAGCGAGATTTGGATGATTTTTTCGTGTGTTCATGCAACAATGAATGATGTGTTTGTTTGCAGTGTTTGCAAGTTGCCGTGCTTTGACAATCTTTACCAACGTGATTGGTAGATAAGCATCGGCAACAAACACGATGAACAACCACCATACGCAGTTTCCGCTCCATACTTATGTCCCGAAACTTGTAGCAAAAACGGATGGGGTGATTCTTAGCGCAAATCGGGCATTTTGAGCGTTTTTGTAGAAGGGGGGTTTTTTGCCAGAAGCGTCCACTTGCAACACGGATGAGCCATTCGGGGGTACTGTTTCCGGCGTTGCTACATTAATAGTAGCTGCTGTTGAAACCTAAGGAAGCTCGGTTACTAAAATCGTTTCCAAAGACGGTTTAGCGGTACCAACAGTTACAGTCTGAGGTAAAGCGGGAGCGCTTATTTCCATTGCTTCCTCGTAATCTAAAATACCCTCCTCGAAGGATTCTGAGAAACTGGCTTCAGCGTTGGAGTTCATTATTCTAGGAAAAAATGTGGTTAATAAAGGTAAATTGAGAACAAAGTGATTTAAAATTATGATTCATGTAAAACAACAAGTTTTTGTTATGGTACGAATAACTATCCCGTTTTGCGTGCGAATATCAGCGACTCGAACATGACCGTCAGAACCCGTATAAATTTTTATAACGATTCCTAACTTCCACGACGTGGTTACTGTTCGTTTTTAATGACGACTAAATCATTCACAGCAACTTCTCTTTGTGGATGTTTCCACTTATAACGTTTATGTAAATCAACGAGATATTCCTCTTTCCACCTTTTACAAAATTGATGAATTAAAGCTTTTACTTTTCGGTAACGATTCACGATACTGATTGGACTATCAAAAGTTGTTGGTTATGGCGGAGGCAGTATAGTTGATCCAATTAAAAAATGTCCTGGCGTTAATGCGATTGGTTCGCCAGGATTATCAGGCATAGGGACGAGAATTCAAGCACGCCTCCATACGAGCCAAAATCGTAGAGAACTCTTCAAACGTGTATCGACAAGATTGAATCTCTTTTCTAAAGTGAAGCTTAAAACTTTTAACCCCGGCTTCCCATAGACCACCCATGTGAGGGGCACCAGGTGGTATAAACCGCCATGTCAGACCTTTATGTCGAAAGGTGGAACACATTTTGGCTTGAAATTCTTTAAAAAATCTTTTAAAATCATTCGTCAGATCATTTGACGCGCCAACGAAGTTTGTACCATTATCCGAAAACATTGTATGTGGGCAACGTCTTCTAGAAATGAAGCGATTGAAGGCTGCTAAAAATGTGTCAGTTGATAAGTCTGACACTGCTTCTATATGTATTGCCTTTGTAGAAAAGCAAACGTAACCTTTTGTTATTTTACACGATCTACCATTATGAGTTTTCACATCGAAAGGTCCAGCAAAGTCAACACCAGTATTCGTAAATGGTCTATCAATTGTAGTACGTTCAGCGGGAAGTACAGCCATTATTGACTGCACGAACGTTGCCTATCAATAATACAACGCTTGCATCGATGAATAACAGTCCGCACTAAAACTCTTAGTCGAGGTATCCAATATTCACAGCGATAAATCCTTAACATAAGTTGATTTCCGCCATGAATCGATAATAAATGTATGCATTCTGCCATTAATTTAGCAAATCGACAAGAATAAGGCAGAATAATAGGGTACTGTTCACGAAATGATAACGAGAATGATTTGACAAGTCGCCCGTTTAATCGCATTACATTATTTTCATCAAGAAACGGATTCAATGATAATAACGAACTTTTCGATGTTAAAGTTTTTTTTTCTAAAAGGCATTTGTACTCTTCAGCGTAAAACGCTTTTTGAGCGACAATAATTAAACGTAATTTGACGCCCTTAATTTGCTCATTAAACTCAAGAGCAGTTTCATGATTAAAACGTCCTTTATGAGCTCGGTGGGTAGCATGAAAAAATCTAAACACGTATGCAATTACACGCAAAGCTCTGTCGAGTGAAGAAAATCTGTCTAAAATATCTTTAAAAAAATGAAGCATGGACTTTTACCTTTTTACTTTCTATGTCAGTATCGAGGTTTAATAGGGTGTTTGTACTCCAATTGTTTTAATTTTGGCTCAACCATGACGGGCCGTGCCACCAGAGCTCACTTTCCGATAGCGTGCGCGGATCTACCCCCGGCTGCCTAAGTCGGCAGCATTATCTTCAGACCGAACGTGAAACCAGTTGTGATTTCAGGAGTTCTCCTGAATTCGACAAACTCTATTGGCAACAAAAGTGGTCCAAGAACTTGGGGTTTTTCGGAGCCATGCTAAGACGATCGTAGAATCTGTCCAGCAATATATTTTGGTAATTGGAATTTCGATCTCCCTAAGTATATTTTTTAATAGTTCTGATGCCAAAACTGCACCACACAACTCAAGACGAGGTAAAGAGACACATTTTATTGGAGCTACCTTCCTTTTTAGCAGCTAATAAATTAGTATGTATCTCGCCACTGGGGTTCTCAATGCGAATATAAATTACCCCTGCGTATGCTTTTTCTGAGGCATCTGAAAAAACATGAAGTTCAACTTCCGACGATTTATAATATTTCACCCATCTTGGGATTTTAATCAAATTGACTTCATTGAAAAATTCAACAAATTTAGTCCATTCCTTTTCCGTTGAAGCTGGAAGAAATTCATCCCAGTCAATATTATCACGCCAAATGCGTTGCATTATAATTTTCGCAGTGATAATTACCGGACTAACCCATCCCACAGGATCAAAAAATTTGGCAATGGCAGAAAGTACCTTCCTTTTCGTATATTTTGATTTGACTTCTGGAGGGCTTACGTTAAAAAAGAAAGAATCTAACTGGGCATTCCAAAAAATCCCTAAGGTTTTTGGACAGCTAGATTCCTCAAACTTTAAAAGTTTTGCATCTACTAAATGTTCTAATGGCAATCCTTCTAAAATGGCACTTTTATTCGAAGTCCACTTCCTAAGTTCGAAACCAGCTGATAACAACGCGGCAGTTAATTGATTTCTCGCAGACACAGCAGTAGAAACGTCATGAGCTCCACTTAAAACGTCGTCGACGTACATCCCTTTCCTTAGAATGTTAGCTGCCATTGGAAACCGATCTTCACAATCCTCCGCCAGTTGCAATAAGGTACGAATCGCCAGGTATGGAGCACAGTTTAATCCAAATGTTACCGTTTGTAGCACGTATTCGGTTATTTGCTCGTCAGATGAACTTCGATAAAGAATTCGTTGAAATGGTGTATGCGATGGTTGAACCCAAATTTGCCTATACATTTTCGAGATATCACAATTAAATACAAATTCGAACAATCGCCAACGTAGAATCAAATTAACTAGGTCAGACTGTAAAGTAGGCCCTACAAAAAGACAGTCATTTAAACTGTTACCATTGGAAGTCCGATTGGACGCATTAAATACGACTCTTATTTGGTAGTATTTCTTTCGGGTTTAATTACCGGATGATGTGGTAAATAGCAAGAATTAGTGACGGCTTGGTTGATGGATTTAATAGGTCGCATGTGACCCAATTTTAAATAATCCATAATGACATCGTCATACATGCATTTTACTTCCGGTTTGCGTAGCAGAGAAGATTCAATACGAAAGAATTGCTTCATAGAACCCGTTTTTGATATACCCAAATTTATTTCGCGGGAAAACTCTGACTTGAAAGGAAGTGATACAACATATCGACCTGTAGTATCCCTTTTGGTGGTACTTTTATAAAGTTTCTCACAAATTTTGTCAGAAGGCGACATAATTTTTCCCCTTGGGACTTCTTCCAACTCCCAAAATCTCAAAAGATTTTTATTTAAGTTATCTTCTTCGGAAAAGGTGACAGTAGTCGTAAAGGCATTAACTGATTTGTTCATTGCAGAATTTATGGGTCCTGTGAGAATCCAGCCGAAAATTGTTTTCTGACCCATAAGGGATCCTACAATGTTTCGATGAACTTCACCAAGAATTATATGAGGATACAAATCAGCTCCCAATAAAATATCAACAGGCCTGCTCTTGTAAAAGTTAACGTCAGCTAACTGCAGGCTGTTTAATTCACCTCTAATCTCTGAAGGACATACAAATATAAATTTTGTGAAATTGAAGGCAAAACAAGAGCATATGTTTCCAAATTAATTTTCTTGTCCAATGGAGAGCCCACTCGAATGGAACAAATTTTTGTCGAGGTCGTAGAAGCATCCTTATCCACGCCGGAAATCTTTACATTCGTAGAATATGACGGAAGTCTCAATTGATTTCGCAAACGTTCGGAAATAAAGGAAGCTTCCAAAGCTGGATCAATCAATGCCCTTGCTGGATACGTAATATCCTGACAAATGATAGAGACCATAGCAGTTCCCAATAACACAGACGAATTCTGTGAAATGTGAAAAACTTGCCGATTGAAGTTTGCGGAAGCAGCTGCTGAGGTCGACGGTTTATTTGTTGTCATTTCGGCTGAACGCAAAGTGGGGTTAAAAGTTGCATTATTTGAAGCCGAGATATTTAAAGAACTAGTAGCAGAATTTGTAGTGGGCTCATCGCGATGAAGCATAGTATGGTGTTTTTGATTACACTTATAACAAAGATAATCGCTCGTACAATCTTTGACTACATGGGATTTCGACAAACAGTTAATGCAGCAATGATATTTTTTAATAGTCGAAAATCGATCACTAATAGACAAATTTTTAAATCGACGACAAAATCTTAACACATGATTTTGTTTGGGGCACAAAATAGGTAATAGAAGCGCTCTTAGTCGAAACGTGAGCTTTTACGTTCCGTTCGCCGATTTTCTTCTAATTTTCAGAGCTAGTAAGTTCACGTATGCAATCGAGGGTTTGAATCCGTTCCGTTAAGAACATGTCCAAATCCTTCCACAGAGACATAGCAGCTTTCTTTTTGATGCTTTGTTCCCACAGCGTAACTGTTTGAGAAGGCAGACGTTGTATACAAATAAAGACAATAATCTGATCCCACTTTGTAGTATCAATTTCATAAATTGACATGGCAGTCAAAAACCCATTTATTCCCCGTTGTAAAATTTTTAAGGCCGAACTAGTTTCTTTCGTGATGTTATCTAACGAAAAAAGACACTTTAATTTATTATTAATCAACATTCGTGGATTTTCATACGTGTCTTTCAGACTTTTCCAGGCTATATCGAAACCTTGATTCGACAAAGGGCATTTCGAAACGATTTATTTTGTCTCACAACTAGTTTTACGAAGTAAATGACATAGCCGCTCAATATTGCTAAGTCTAGAATTATTCACATATAAGGCTGTAAATAAATCCCTAAAGGTGGGTCATGACAAATAATCCCCACCAAACACATCCACATCACAAGGAGGTAAATTCAAAGTGTGAGTTGAATTTGTCAGCCCTGCTCTGATCCGTTGGTAGAGAGTAATTTGTTTTCTGCTCTAATTCATACTCATTCTTTTTCTTCCGTATCAATCCCAAACAATTTATGTATGAAGAATACGCAGCTCGATATTTAGCTGTAACTACTTTCGCATCAGTAGCCTTAGTATCATCAGTGGTTTCAGTACCTTTCGGAGTTTTCAAACCATAAATACATTTTTCGTATGTCAGTTTGACTTTCTTTCATAAAGGCTTTAATTCTTCGTCATGAAGCTCTAGAGTAAACACCGTATGTGAGTCCTCTTGAATTTCGTTGAAACAAGCTTCAAACATGACAATAGCATCAGTGGCCCTAACAAATTTCTCTAATGAAGTATTCATTATTTCTATAGATTTAATTTTATTCGAAAAAAAAAATATTAAATTTATATTAAAATTTAATTAAATAAATAAGAATTAAATCCCGTAGAATTTAAATTTGAAATAATATGCAAAGTTATTTTCTAACAAATGATATGTTAGTCAAACTGACCGACGGTAGGGTGACCACAGAAAGATGATGGAAAGAGGAAGAATTACACAAGTATATATGTAATTAATATTTGATTTAAATTAAAACGTAATACCTCAATAAATTGTCGTTCATTAATAAACCCGGGTGTAATTTATAAAATTTTTAAATAAAAATGGATAAATAAATTATAAGTAAATATAAATAATTTTTTGGCACAGATATTATAAACTTTGATCTAAAAATGCACTTGCCGAACAATTGTGTGCAAACCGAAACTTTATCGCAATTAAAACGCACGGTGGGTAACTTTTACGATAAGTCTGAACTATTTTTCGCGTACAATTAACTTAATAATTAATTTATTTCACACAATTTAATATTTTTTCTTTATATGGCCGTCCGTCCGGTAAACAAACTCAGCTTTTAAAAAAAATCGTGGCGATCAAATATTGCACTGCAACAAAAAGTACTTTAATTTTGCCAACCGTTTTATCAAATATAAGTGCACTGTCTTATCAATTTTATGACGATCACTTGTTTTACATACATACATACACCCAAATTAAATGTATGTTTGTCTATATGCACTTTTTCATTTACTTTCTTTAACAAATCACTCAGTGTTCAATTTACTAACCTGATTTTCCTTTTTGTTCGATGAAACGATGATTTAAATTTTTTTTAGATGATTTCCTCGTAGAGGCTTCTTGAAAAGATTTCTTGTAGATTTCTTGTATTAAATCCGGTTCGTAAGGACCAATGTCTCGGCGTATATCCGTTGGGGTAGATTATACAAAATAAAACGAATAAAAAACACAAGAAATATTTAATTTTGATTCAAAAGTGAGAATAAATTCTCACACTTTATTTAAGATATAAATAAAGATAATTTACCTTGTAAAGGAAACCAATATTTGTCTGTTTATTCCTAAAGATGCACGTAATGCTCGGGTGAGTATCCAAATTGCGAATAATAAAATATGTATATCAGATACATAAAAATGGGGCACAACAACGTTTAAATACCGCTATAAATTTACTCGTTGAAAACCCCAAAAGGTCTCCAACAGGGTTAAACTAAAACTTAGTTAAAAATGTTAACAAACTTAACAACAGTACAACCGCGTTTTAACGACTTCGTACTTAAACACTTTCTATGTTGTCAACTAGGTCTTTTTTATATCCGTTGTTTTCCGCTATGTTATATATTATTCCTATCTCTTTCATATAGGCCTCACGTGTTAGGGGTATTCGTTCAAGTCTCGTTATTAATTGCCTAATTGCTGCGTTCTTATGTTGTTGAGGATGGTTTGATGAATTGTGTATTATTGTATATGTAGCATTTGGTTTTCTGTATATTTCATATTCAACTCTATTCAAGCTCTTGTTTGCCCTAATCGTTAGGTCTAGGTAATTTATCCTTTCGTTCTCCTCCATTTCCATTGCTAATTTTATGCTTTTGTGTTGTTTGTTCAGTAGATCCAGAATTGGCTCCTCCATATTTCCTTCTAGTACACATATAATGTCGTCCACGTATCTTGCATAGAATGTTACCCCAAAATTGGTTTTTAAGTCCTCTACGTATTTCTCTTCTAAATTTTGCATAAATACTTCCATGAGTATTGCTGATGTTGGATTTCCCATTCCTAGTCCGTTGGTTTGCCTATATATGCTATTGTTGAATTTGAAGTAATTTTGCTCCAATGTGGCTTTTTAGCGTGCTTACGAGTTGCATTTAAAATTCCACGTCTTCTGTTTTATTGAGTATTGTTTTATGTAGAATGGTTATTGTCTCTGTTGTTGGGATTGATGGATATAAGTATTTTATATCAAATGAGACTAGTTTAGTATTTTCCGTTATCTGTATGCTCCCTATCTTGTTCAGTAATTCTGTGGTGTTGGCTATTGTGTATTTGTTCTCTAGGTCCAAGGTATCTTTCAGTATTGTTTTTAAGTGTTTCGATAGTCTGTAGCTCGTAGCAAATTTTTAATTAATTATGGGTCTCATTGTCGTGTTGAGATTGTTTATCTTCTGTAAAGCAATCATAGATGGAGCGGACGGGTTCATAAGTGTTAATGAATATGATATGCCTGGTTTTATTACTTTGGTTGCCTTTTTTATTATTTCCATGACCTTTGCATGGTATTCGTCTGTAGGATCTTTCCTAATTCTCCTGCACTTAGTATCCACTATTAACTGTTCCGTTTTTTTCGATATACTCATCCTTGTTGATTAATACCGTTTTATTTCCTTATCTGCTACGATATTGTTAGATTTAAGTTTTTGTTTAAGATTTCTAACTATTTTGCATTCCTTGTTTGGACTCCTTTTGGATTTGACTTCCTTCTCTATTATTCGTTTGCATGTATATCTGGCCTGATCCTGCTCCTCGTTTGGTAGTATCGCTGTTGCAACTTCTGTGTCCACGATGAATAGCTTTAAGATCGTTAGTTTTGAACCTCTTCGAACGGGAGTAAGCCTCATCACGTTTTTTATAAAGGACTTAATCTCTTTGATACGTTTGGTTTTTATAGGAACACACAGATCATACAAGTACATAACATTTTCTCGAATAAAAGAAAGCTAATCGTCAACACTCTCAAGAGTATAAATATGATCGGTATAATGATTGAGCGTAGTATAGTCGATGTTGTGTACGTCACGATATGATTTGCAGAGAAATCATAAGCCAGAAAAGAGAAGACTGACGTGGAGAGTTGGTCATAAAGGAGTACTCTAGATTTGTGATTGACAAATATAATATCAATTAAACTATTTGACGTAGAGTGGAAGTGAGTTGGGATATGCGTGTTTACAGGAAGAAGATCGAGAGCCTGCATTGGTTCAAAGAAAGGGTATTAGATAATAGGTTGTTATTAAAATCGCCAGCTATGACAATATCTTCGTATTGTAGAGATATTTCTTCAAGCGTGCTAACGAAGGGATATATATTTATGCTACTGCTGGCTCTGTACACATTACCTAAAAGTAATTTTCTTTTTTCCTGGGTGGAGATATCAAGAAATTCCCAATTTCACTACCAGCGCCGTTTTTTAATTTTTCCTGACAAGATATACTATTACGAACATGTACTGCAACACCACCGCCATTAGACCTAGTTTCAACACCATTAATAAGTATTCTCTTATCGGGACGGAAAAGTCAAAACCGGATAGATTAAATACGGAGTCACTTATGTCAAATGGAAACCAAGTTCCAGAGAAACAAATGATGTCAATGGCAGCCGACGCAAACAAATATCTAAATCCATCTATTTTATTTTTCAGACTTTGTGAATTTAAGTGTATTATTTTTAGACATACAAAGTCTTTGGAATGAATTCTTCTAGAGTTGAGCATGTGATATTTTTGCAACACCTACATAAAAGGAGAATATTTGAGTGAAATAATAAGTTCGATTACAATTAAAAAAAAGTTGTAAATATAAAATAATGAAAGTTGATTAATCGTGTTTGATTTGGCTATTAGATTCTATAGGAAAAAGTTTTTTCTTTCCTTTTTTGTCCGCAGCGCCAAATTGTTATAGTGTTCCTTACTGCTGGATTAGAGGGTTTCAATAATAATGTTATGGTGTCCCTAATGTTGAGTTTTTTCTAAGCACTCCTGCTGCATTTGTCCAGCATTAAAATGCTGATTTGAGAGAATCAATTAAACAGTCTTTGGAATTCTGAATTTTATTAACAAAAGTAGTAGCTTATATACTAAAATTATGCTGACTGCTTAAAAATACTTTCATACAATTTTTTGGCTTATTAACCAATCAGAAAAATAACATTTATAACATTATAAACATAAAATATACGGTGCCAATAAGAACGAGCTGCAATTGGAGATACAAAAAGCAGAATCTACATTAGTGTATTCACTTAATGCACTAAACTAATGTGGGTATTCATTTAAATGTATCTATTTAATAAAGTACTATAATATTTATTAAAAGTATTGTTAAATAAGAACTATAATATATTTGCTGCTGTAGTCGCATATGAAGGTTGATTTACAACATCACTCCCCCTTTGCGAAAGAAAACATCTAGGCACTAGATGTTTTCGTTATCTTCTGGTAATCTGTATCTTCTCTGTAATTGAATGTTGACAACAAAAACGCTGGTGTGAAATTTTCGGTATCATTCCACGGTGAGATTCTAGTCTTGTCAGGTCTCTGCCGGATCTCTTGTTGTTAATAACTTTATAAAAAATGCTGGCGTTGCAGCTGCTGATGATACTTTTGTTGATAAAGACGGGCTGTGTAGTGCCTTCGGCGGTGATGATCCAATTATGGATCACTGTGTTTGTATTTGATTCTGATGCTGCTGTTCATAATTTACAATTGTAGCTGATTGCATTTATAGTGGATTGCATTTTTTGATTTTTGTTTTTTTATATTGTTTTTATTATGATTTAATACTGCATTGCGTTGGTTTGATTTTGCTGTTAGGCTGTTATAATGTTGAATATTATTGCTGGTGTAGCATAATTTTATTTTTGTTGTTAGATGATTTTACTTCACTTAAGGTTGTGTAAAAGTGTAACGTGGAGTAAAGTGATATCTTGATAGTCACGGTAGTAGCACCAGGAACGCCCTTACTTGAGACATTGAAATAGAAATCTGCATCACCGCTGCATGTAGGTAAAATACAGCGTGCGCAGAGTTATGCATGACATAAATGAAATCAGCATTGTAGACGGATAATTGAACTATCACAAAATCGTTCGTACGATAATTTATTTTAATTGTTATGGGAACTGGGCTTCACGGAGCAATTTGATCATGCAAACTGCTGGGAATTATGTTTCTATTGTTATTGCTTTTTATTCTTACCGATAATGTTGTAAACGTTGCGTTCTTGCTGCTTTCCCGTTGTTTTAGTGTTTGTTGCTCTTGCTGTTTTTGTTCATAATGTTTTCTATCCGTTTTTCTTGCCTTAATTTTTAGTGGATATTGTTGTAATGGTTGTTGTTCTTGCTGTTTTCTTATTTTTGTTTACGATGTTGTAATAGTTGTTGTTCTTGTTGTTTTCTTGTTATTGTTCACAATGTTGTAGTAGTTGTTGTTCTTGTTGCTTTCTTGTTCGGTTGTTTTTAGTTTTTTTACTGAAAATGTAAACATTTTTGTTCTTGCGGTTGTTTTTACTTTTTACTCATAATGTAAATGTTGTTGTAGCTGTATTTGATTTCAATCTTCTTGTTGTTCTTCGGGAGTGATATTGTGAGGCATTTGGACTTATCTCCCTATCATATTCAATAAATTCCAATTATATATGTATATTTAACTTTTATCATTATTATGTTTTTTTAAAATAATAGTTACTTTCTTTTTGTTTGTTTATTGCACGCCTCATAAGCGATGCGAAACTACTGATTTTTTAAACTTAAAATGGCTTTATTATTATCATATATTGCAGTTATAAAAAATATATACACACACATATTAAAAAAATACTATTTTTAATACTCATGACATAATTAATGTCATTTTTATTATTTAAAATAATTAAAAAACTGTTTAAAAAAGTTCTGTCCATGACACCCGTTTGTTTGTATGTACGGATCCTGTATGTGGTCACTATAACGACCGAAAGACTTCACTAATCGAGTCCTTTTTAACCGACTTCAAAAAAGAAGGAGGTTATCAATTCGTGTGTATGTTCTTTTATTTACTTTTTTATGTTTATACACGCATAACTCTGTCATTTGTGAACCGATTCTTAAAATTATTTTTTTGTTGGAAAGGGTTTGCCTGCAGTTTGGTCCCATAATTTTTTTTTCGAAAATCGGAGGGGGAAATTTTATTTGAAAAGGTTTGTGAACCGATTTTCAAAATTCTTGTTTTGTTTGAAAGAGTTTGACAAAAATTGGTCCCAAAATTTATTTGTCGAAAACCGTAGGGAGAAATTTGCTCCCCCGCAAAATCCATAATTCTGTCATTGTGAACTGATTTTCAAAATTATTTTTTGTTTGAAAGGGTTTGCTAGCAGTTTGGCCAAATAATTCTTCTTGAAAATGGGAGGGGAAATTTTGCTTCCCCCGTCCGCCCCCCCCAAATCAATAACTATGTCATATGTGAACCGATTTTCAAAATTCTTGTTTTCTTTCAAAGGGTTTGACAGAAATTGATCCCAAAACTTTTTTTCGAAAATCGGAGGGAAAAATTTGCTCCCCCAATCCATAACTCTGTTATATTTTAACCGATTTTCATAATTACTTTTTGTTTGAAAGGGTTTGCTAGCAGTTTGGCGCAATAATTCTTTTCGGAAATTGGAGGGGAAAAATTGCCCCCCTCCGCCCCCAAATCAATAACTAAGTCATTTGTGAACCGATTTTCAAAATTCTTGTGTTTGCAAGGGTTCGCTAGTAGTTTGGCCCCACAACTCTTCGAAAATGGGAGGGGAAACTTACTCCCTCTCCCATTTGTGAACCGATTTTCCAAATAGTTTTTTTGTTTGAAAGGGTTTGATACAGTTTTGTTCCATAGTTTTTTTTTTGAAAATCAGTTGGGAAATTTGCTGCAAACCCCCCTTGCAGGTTGGTACCATACTTTTTTCCCCTGCCCCCGAAATATTGATTATCGCATAGCTCCTCCATTTATGGGCCGACTTCCAAAATTCTTGTTTTGTTTGGAATGGTTTGCTTAGAGTTTGGTCGCATAATGTTTCTACGAAAATCGGTGGGCAAGTTTTCCAAGTTTTTATTAGGTCACAATTCCTCTATTTGCATACTGATTTTCAAAATTGTTTATATTGAAAGGCCATCAAGTATATTGCTCTTTGTACTGAAGTCGGTGTTTTTCGCCAGAACTATTTTCTTTTTACGCTTCAGTATAATTAGGAATAGAAGCTTATTTAATTTCACGGTCCAAACTATTAATATTAGTATTATTAATCATTTTCTGGTAAAATTTAAGAGATTATTTGTTTTTTCTCTTTTATATTTTATTTATAGTTCTATCATTAGCCCTATTCGATAACTTCTTTCTTCTTTTTTTTTATTATTTTGATTTGCACTTTTAGCTTAAAAATACTTATAACCATACTTAGCCTTAATAACTTAATAGATTTCTATATATTTGAGTAAACTTGTAGTTTTACTATACTATATCTTCAGTTGAAGTATATTAACGTTTATTTTGCCTCTTTTATTTCTTTAATGTGCTCGTAAGCTATAATGGTAAATAAATTTCTGTATTTAAAAAAAATTCCAAGTATGAGCAAACCAACATCTCTTCTTATGTTTCATTTTATATACAAAAAATTTCAAAACAAAAACATCATTCTTATTTTTATCTTTCTTGCTATATCCCCTGTATTTCCATTTTGCCTTATGCATTGTTTTCGAGCCAAAGTACTAATGTTAGAAATGTGTTAACAGGTACACTTTTCCTAAAATGCTGTTATTTAAATAAACCGATCAATTGCGGGCCTGTCTTTGTCTTTACCTCAATACGCTCGTTGGTTATGAAAAGAAAATTTCAAAATATTATGACACTTCAATATGCAGAGTTAACAAACTTTGCACATAACTGACCTAACTCAAGACTCCAACCTTGAAAAATATACTCCTATTTCCGTGTAATAACTGCATCTTCATTATTTTTTTTTATTAATATTGTAGCAAAGGCTGTCGAAATTCCAATTTAAAAATAGACTAATGACAGTATCTTCTACTGTGCTGTATTTAAAATCTCTCTTGTATGTCTTCCATTCATGTAAGTATACTGTGAACTGTTACTAGGCTGCCTTCTATTCTTTAGTAGCTGTTGCTCCGATTCTGAGCAATTTAAATAAATTTCTTCCTCATAATTTTCCCTTATATCAAAGGCCATCAAAATTCCTATTAAAAAATAGAATAATGATAATATCTATTTCCGTGCTGTATTTAGCATCTCTCTTGTATTCCATACACTCTTGCTTTCTTTTATATTTTCCTTTGATGGAAGAAGATATACGGGTATGTTTCGTATTTCATTTGGAATTAAAATGTGTGGAATTAGCAAAGCATTGTTGCTATAAATATTAATATAGTTACTTCTTTATTCCATGACACATGTTTTATGTTTTTTCTTTGTGGAAAAGTTTTTACAGTTACATTCTTACTCGATGATACCTGCTGATGTGTTGTCTTGATGCTTTGATTCTGTCACTCTTGACTTCCGCATGAATTCTAGAAGTGTTTTCCCTCGTACTATTCTCGATTTCCGTACCAATTTCAATTTTATTTATGTCTGAATTGATAATATTTATTTCCTCATTTTGTCCCTTTTTAAATTCAGACTAATCTTTGGTTTTTCCTTTCCGATTTGTGTTATTTAAATTTTCGCTTACTTCTCGGTCTTCTCAGTCTATTAATTTAGACTTGTTCGATTGGCATTTCCTTGATTATTTTCAGAATTATTATTGTTAATATTATTAGTTCGTCCGCTATTATTGTTATTATTCCTTCTATTTGGTTGGGAATTCCAAGGACAGATATAACTGCAGTGCCCTTCTTGATTACACTTGTAGCAAATCAGTTGCCTAACTATTATATTGGCGTTGCGCGGTTGCTCTGTTCTCGTTTCTTTTCTCTCGAGGATTATTTCTGCAACGGTTGACGTCAGTATGTCCACTCTGCCTACATTGCTTACTGTAGTGGTCTCCTATTATTGCATTCATTTGAAGAATGCCCCATTCGAATGCAATATCCGCAGTATTTTTGTGCCTGGTGTTGGCTGCTGAATCTCATATTTCCTCCATCCGTACCATTATCCCTGCTTTGCCTGTTCTTTAGGGGCATTTGATTAGTCCTATTCTGACTAAAAGAGAGGTTCCTAACCGCCTCTCCTCTAACCGCCTCTAATGGTTGGTTCGCTTGGACTGGGAGCACATTTGCTGCGCTCCCAGGTGGTCCCAAAAGATTTTATGTCTCTGCCACAATTTGCAGAACGGCAATCAAATCCTTATTTTCGTCAACCTATCAGCCTGGATGTTAAAACTCTGATCCTTTATTCCTCTTATGAAACTCCTAACTGCAGCCTGGTTGCAGTAATCCAGCATGGATTTTCGTTCTACCGAGTTTCCCCATTGCGTTGCTATTAAGCCCCTAGCTTGTAGTAACATGGGCTCAATCCTTTCGCCAAATTCCAACGAGGATTCCCCTAGCGCCTGTTTACTATTTACAGTCTTTGTCCGTAAATATTTGTTTTTCACGGCTTCACAAAGAGGTTCAACGGTTTAGAATTCCCTATTGCTCAAGTATGCATAAGCCGCACCACACAGTCTACTCTTTATGCATTTTATTAAAAGCAGCGTGTTGCTATCGTTCCCTAAATTTTCTTTCGCCAACATGCAACTATCCACGAATTTTCGCGCCTCAGTACAGAGTTCTGGGCCGCTAGTACCGTAGAAGATTGGCACTATGTGCGATATGTTTTTGAGGAGATCCGAGAAGCTGGTCATATTGTGTGTATTTGACGATAAGTCCACGCCATTACGTGTTGTACTAATTCCCTCTATTTTTCTAAGCCTAGTCTCCTCAGTATAACCCCTGTTTACTGTGTTTTTCGTGTTAGACCAAATATTATTTGCCTTATTTTTAGCTCTTCAACTTTCATGGCTTGGCTATTTATCGTTTCTTCCACTGATTCTCCCTGAGAATCCCCAATCACTATCCTAGGTATTTCCTTAAATGTTCCTCTATCACCGGAAACTTTAGCTGGGGATGGTGACCTAGACCTGTATGCGAGCTCTAATTCTCTTTTTGCGTTAGCTAAAGACACCGATAATCTATTAGTACGTTTATACGCACGAGTTATTTGCAAATAAAAACGTAGTGCTACCAAGTATGTATTTTTATTGTAAATTAATAACTCACGAAAACAATTACTGATTAACGCGCTATTTACAAATAAGAAGTTTGGGTTGCCTCCTTTACATATGTTTGTTAATAAAAAATAAGAAATAGATAAATATATTCACAAATAGATGAATAATCAGTTATTTAATAAGTTACAATAAAAAAGGATTTCGCAGCATTTTACGTTTTTATTTGCAAATAAGCTCTGCGTATAAACTAGGTATATGTATTTGCTCGTCCTTTACTTCCAACAACTGTTGCTGCCTCAGGTGGTTTTCATACTCAGTACCTGCTGTTCACTCAGTACCTGCTGTTTTAACTTTTGTACTAATTCTTCATTTTCATCAACCTGTTGCTCTAACAATGTTTTTGTATAATCAATATCCTTTTTCAATTGTTTGCTGAATTTCTCCAAACCAAATTTGGATTTTTCTAGATCTACAATGCGCTTGGCTAGTTCCTCTGATTTGTTGTCATTTAGTTCTTCAATTACTCCTAGTATATACCCTACTTCTTCTAATTTGGTCAATTTGTTGTCCTTTACAAAGTCCTTATGAGTATTTATAAATTCCCTATCCGAATTTATGTTCTTTAATTCTGTCCATTCATGTACCTGTAGGCTTCCTACATGCAGATTATAGTCGTTCAGTTCATCTATCAATTTGTCCGTTTATGTCTGTGGAGTATTCATTATCTACTTACCATGTTGCTAAATTCCTAAATTTATTATTTCTTTACCTTGTCCCTATTTAGTCCCTTTTAATTTTCTTCTATACTTTCTTGTTTAATTATTAGGTATCAAAGTTGATTACATCAACTTTTCCCACGTTTGAATTGGAAATCGACTCTTCTTCGTTCTGGCACCAATGTGCCAATCGCTTCCTAAGATTAGGTGCATTTGTTTACTTTTACAGTAAAATGCAGTAATGAGTAATTACAGAGTAAACTAAAAAATTTACTCTAACATAAAACTATTGCCCAAAAAGTACGCGAACGGAATAATAAGCTGGCACAGCTAAGGATCGGATGGAGCAGTATCCTGAATTGCTACCAGGAACGTATAGTTCCAGGTGCCCTAAACCGTTGCCCAGATTGCCTTCAAAGCCCCCACGACACTGCGCATTTGTTTAATTGCCCAAATAGGTCCACAACTCTCCAACCTATTGACCTATGTAAAAATCTTAAGTAATAAAAATAACATTTCTCGAAATAAAGTTATGAGTTTAGTCGAACTGTATGAGTTTATATCCAAAGAAATTTAATTATTTTGGCTTGAGTCCGGTTTTAATTTATTTTTTCAATCAAATTATATTTTTATTTAGATGTAAATATGAAGCATATAGACAAAGAAAATTTTTGACTACACGGAGGGTTGAACTGACGTTTCGATAGCTCCCGCTAATCTCTTCAGAATTCTTTTCCGGTTGACCACTCGACCAAAGTCGGTGGTTTGCAGTCAAAAGTTGAATATCATCTACCTTTAATCAATGCATACTGTCACTCTTAGAGCTGTATTTCATTTGATAGCTAGTTACTGATATTCACTTTTTTTTCCTTATCTTCTGTTAAGCTTCTTTTATTATTTCTCTATTCTAGTATGAATTATCATTGATAATTAGAAGTACTATTGTGTGTGAATGTTTGCTTGTTCAGTTTATTTGAACATGTACATTCTTTTGCTAGGCCTTTAAAGTTTAACAATTAAGTTATGAGCTTATTCGAACTGTATGAGTTTATATTCAACGAAATTTAATTATTTTTGGCTTGAGTTCGGTTTTAATTTAATTTTTTAATTAAATTATATTTTTATTTAGAAATAAATGTGGAGCATATAGACAAAAAAAATTTTTGAGTGCACGGAGGGTTGAACTGACGTTTCGATAGCTCCCGTTAATCTCTTCAGAATTCTTTCCGCTTGACCACTCGACAAAAGTCGGTGAAAAAAAATCCTTTGTCTATATGCTTCACATTTATCTCTAAATAAAAATATAATATAATTGAAAAATTAAATTAAAATCGAACTCAAGCCAAAATAATTAAATTTCATTAATATTATTATCTCGAACATATTTGCTTTGTGAATCCAAATTGATTATTAGGCTAAGGTTCGTAACGTTATATTCAGAAAGAATTGGGCATGATTAATATTCCAAGGAACAAGGGAAAATGAACATCAACTTAATTTTTCAACGTACACAGCAGAACAGAGTAGCGCTTTATCACCACCTGTCAGGTGGCTCTGTTGAATGTGATTTTAACTCTTATATATGAGTGATTCCATTCCCTTCCATTTTGTCATTCTTCTACATAACATGCTAAATAATAAAACGCTTGTAGTCTGTGCTAATAACAAAGTTAGTACAATGAAATTCAATATTGTTAACGGCCTACAACAAGGCACTGTAAATGCACCAGTCCTCTTTAATCTATTCTTATATGACCTCCTGGAAAGAATTGATAATATTATCGGTTTTGCTGATGATATAATATATCACGCAGATAATAATGTCACAAAATTTATGAGAGCCTACAAGATTACTTCAATATTGTTCAAAAATATGCAGCTGATTGGCAACTAAAAAGTAACACTAATAAGTGTGAGACTATACTGTTTCGGCCTCCGGTAGGAAAATGTAACAATAATATTAAAAAGAACTGGAAACATTTTGGCATTAAAGATAATAGCGAAGTAAACATCCCAAACAAAGAAACTGTTAAATACTTCGGAGTATATTTAGATAAATTCTTATATTTCAATAATCACATTAACATTCAAACTATAAAGGCCAGAAATGCGTTTTTCAAATAATAAAAGCTTTTTTTTTTAAATACATAAAATCAGAAGTAAAGATAATAATGTATAAATGCTTAATTCGTCCCATCTTAACATATGGTTGCCAATTATGGTTCAATATTTCCCCATCATATATGGAAAAGTTAAGAATATTTGAGAGGAAGTGTCTGAGAGCATGTATGGCTATTTATAGATCCCCAAATAGTAATTATAACGAGTGATTTTTTTGCTATTATCTTTTTGGCAACACTAGTTTTGACAGCTCACGCACGTTTTGTATCTTGTGTCACTGTCAAACATCTTCAGTTTGGTCTATAATTTAATCATGAATCGTCTTACAAACGAACAACGCTTGTAAATTATTGAATTTTATTACCAAAATGCGTGCTCTGTTAAGTTAGATGAAGATCCACTTTTTTATCGAAGAATTGTGTTCAGCGACGAGGCTCATTTCTGGTTGAATGGATACGTGAACAAGCAAAACTGCCGTATTTGGAGTGAAGAGCAGCCAGAAGCATTGCAAGAGCTACCAATGCATCCACAAAAAACAACCGTTTGGTGCGGATTATGGGCTGGCGGCATCATTGGGCCGTATTTCTTCAAAGATGATGCGAATCACAACGTTACTGTGAATGGTGAGCGCTACCGTGCGATGATAACAAACTTTTTTCTGCCCAAAATGGAAGAGCTTGACTTGCATGACATGTGGTTTCAACAAGACGGTGCCACATGCCACAGAGCACGCGAAACAATGGACCAATTGAGAGGCGAGTTCGGTGAACAGTTTATTTCACGCTTGGGACCAGTCAATTGGCCGCCCAGATCGTGCGATTTAACGCCTCTAGACTATTTTTTGTGGGGCTATGTTAAGGCTAATGTCTATAGCGACAAGCCCGCTTCGATTGACGCACTGGAAGCCAACATTGCCAACATTATTCGTGAGATACCGGCCGAAATGTTGGAAAGAGTATGCCAAAATTGGACTAAGCGGATGGACCATTTGAGGCGCAGCCGCGGCCAACATTTGCATGAAATAATCTTCAAACATTAAATTATATCGACCCAACTATCGATCCAAATAAATATTTCATGCATTTTTCTGAATTTTATGTGTTTTTTTCTTTTTTACTTTCCGATAGTTCTTATAAAATCACCCATTATAAAATATGTGTCAAACAAAAACCTATATAATAAGCCAAAAATTAGCAGAATCGTCAACTTCACCCTCAATAATCAAATAAAAAGAAGTATTAATTACTTTGATAATAATTTGATTATGGCATCTTATTATGTTGATGATGAATATATCGCACCTGTTCATCAAAAGTAACACAACTCAAAATTTACAAGTTTTCAGTAGAGGCAAAAAACTAATTGCGCCAATATAATGGAATTATTGTTATAAACAAATATACCGTTGTAAAGGAAACTCAATAATATTTCAATAAAATAATACAATACCAAAATTTTTACAGTGGTTAGATATGGTAATCATACACTGTTTCCTTCAAAAAAGTGGAAAATATAATTTTTTGAGTTATGTTACTTTTGATGAACAGGTGCGATATTAAAAAGTGTATGGAATCTGGGTATGTACCACCTGAAGCGTTTTTATACCTCGATAGTAACGGTTTTATGCAAAATGAAATCGGCGTGCCTATATTTTATTACATTTATAGAAGAGCCAATATTAAAGCTATATACAGCAACCGACTTACACCTGACAACCTTAGATTTGATACTAGCTTTTCTTCTGGAGACAAAAATACTTTCCCAAACCTCAATGCTAAAAAATATTGGTGGCTTACTAAATAATCCCTCTTTATCTGTTTTTACCACTAGACCTTTTTTAATCCTTTCAATATTAAAGTAAAGTTTTTCAAATTTTTTCTTTGCATTAAACTCTATATAATTATATCAATATAACTAAATACAAATATATATTATCCAAATAATAATCATATATTTTATATTAATATAGCTTAATTAATTATACTAGAGACCCCGTTTGTGGGACAGTTTATAATAAATCTTATTTAATACTTTTTGTTTATTTATAGTAAGTATATATTATGAATTTTGTGAAAAACGGTCCTATGCAAGGAAAATATTTTGTTCTAATTTTTAATAAAAATCTCTCAATTGATGTTTTTTACAGAATGACAATTACAGAAAAAATTTAAAACTACACTATTTAATATGTTTTAATCAATTTGAGGCACTTATATGATCATGCAAGAAACATTTTGCTCTTCCTCTTTGTATGTTTAATATTTATTTCAGATTTTCTTTTATTTCCTTTCTCTTTATTAATAAAAACCATTATCTCTGAAAAGAATATACTTTTTTTACTTTTTATTGAATTTAAAAAAAATATTCAGCTAGAGTAATCTGCTGTCTATAATAGAACGGATAGCAAATAATTTAATGTCTTATTATTTTCTTATGAGCTTATCTTTATTTTATTTATATTAATTAAATAAATGAAAAGTTTTATTTCTTCGAATTTTTAAATTTTCGTACTAGGTCACACCCGTCGGTCACACCCGTCTCATTAAAAAAAAATTTTTTCGTCTAAGAAAAAAATTTTTTTGTCAAACAGTAAATACACAATACAATTAAAAACACTTTGAACAGATATCTATACCAAAAATATTGAGTACCTTATAGTCAAAATTGTACAGAATTTATACTGAAAGTCATAATTCTTTAAAACTAAGATTTGTAACGTCACACCCGTCGCAGCTTTCTGACAACCATTCTGAGCAGAAATCGTGTTGTATCAGTGTCTACGCGCTATTCAACGACTTTAAGTTTAATGTCCTTGCGAGCCGCAACGTTTTTTTAAGTAAAAAATTGTATATTCTAGATTTATAATAAAAAATGTCTGTAAAGTGGTCACACCCGGCTAAATAGAATTACTCATATACAACTTTTTCGTGAAAATTTAATACGAGAATCAAATCACTCTCAAGCTGATATAAAAGTGCACTTTCTCAGCGTTGCCATCGGTTTATTTTTCTTCATTCCCATTTTTCTGATTTTTGTTCTACTCAAGACAAACATTTTTGGTTTCACTTTATACTTAAGTATGTATGAACATGTAAACATGTGAAGAGCTCAATCCAGTAGCTAAATATCTATTAATATGATTATTTCGAACATATTTGCAAATATGTTCGAAATATCCTTAGCCTAATAATCAATTTGGTTTCACAAAGCAAATATGTTCAAAATAATCATATTAATAAACAATTAGCTACTGACTTGAGCTCTTCACATGTTTACATGTTCATATATACTTAAGTATAAAATCAAACTTTTTTTTTCGGTTACATGTATTTATTTATTGTATCTTCAATAAAATTTAACTAACAATAAGTAATCAAATCTTAACTCTAAAATATTAATTTTTAAGTCCAGCCAGTGCCAGACAAAAATATTTGTTTCAGCGGTTGGTTGTTTGGTTGTTTACGTCTCTCGAGCAAGAGTGTCCCTCCTTCTCAGCCGAGTGTGGCCTCTAAAGTTAATGATGTTTGGGGCTAGGGGATTTAGGTGCAACTCAAGTCTTTTTATGTAGCTTGTCACGTGTTTAGAAAACACTGTCTTAACCGGCGGCACATCTAGGTCTTTATGAATTCACTTGTTTCTGACATACCATGGGGCTGCTGTAATCGTACGGAGTATTTAATTTTGTTGCCTTTGAATTTTTTCTACATTTGATGCCGAGGCAGTGCCCCATAACTGGATTCCGTAGGACCATATTGGTTTTAGAATGGAGTTGTATAGAAGAAGTTTACAATCTAGGCTTAGAGTAGAGTTCCTTCCAATGAGCCAATTCATTTGAGCTACTTTTAATTTCATTTGGGTCACCTTTGCATTTATGTGTGACTTCCATGTTAGACGACGATCAAGATGAACACCGAGATATTTTACTTCAGTGTGTTGAGGTATAGTTTGGTTATTTATTTGTATAGGTGGGCAGGTTTCTTTGCACAATGTAAAAGTAATGTGTAGACATTTTTGTTCGTTAATTTTTATCCGCAATTGTTTTAGCCATTGTTCCAACTGGGGTATATAATCTAGCAAATTGCGGGTGGCTTCTTGATGGCTTTTGTGAACACTTAGAAAAGCTGTATCATCAGCGAATGGTGATATGTGTATGTTACTGCTTACCGGCAAGTCAGAGGCATATATCAGATATAATACAGGACCGATGATGCTGCCTTGAGGAACTCCGGCTTCAATGGGTTGCGGAGGGCTTTGAAAATGTCTTTCTTTAACAACAAATTTTCGCTCAGTTAAGTAGCTTTCTAAAAGTTTAAAGATGTTTTCGGGTAGGTTTTGCTTTAGTTTATGTATTAAACCTGCTTGCCATACTTTATCAAATGCCTGAGAAACATCGATGAAGAGCGCAGAACAATATTTCTTTTCTTCGAAGGTTTTTTTAACCACGTTCACGAGTCTATGTGTTTGTTCAATCGTACTATGTTGTCTCCTAAAACCGAATTGGTGGTCTGGCATGCATCCAGTACGATTCAGTATGGGTGTTAGCTTACTCATAAGTAGCTTTTCAAATAGTTTCGACATGTTAGACAAGAGGCTTATAGGCCTATAGGACTCCACCTTCGTATGATATTTGCCTGGTTTAGGTATCATGGTAATCAGCGAAACCTTCCATTCTGCGGGATAGCATTTGAGGCGCAAAATACTGTTAAAAATAAATAAAATTATACGTTTTGCAGTATAGGGTAGCTCTAAGAGCATTTTATTGCTTATTTTATCAGCGCCTAGAGCTTTTTTCGAGTTTAAGCCCGTAATATAGTGTTCAATCTCACGAATGTTGAACCTCAAAGTAACATCTGCTATAGCGAGGACTGGTGGCAGCTCAACTATAGTATCAGACGTATTTGGAGTAAATACTTTCTGCAAGTGGTTTACAAACAGAGTACCTTTTTCAGCGTCAGTTCTTGCCCAGTCTCCATTCGTAGCTCGCAATGTAGGCTTATATATCACTGGTCTTTTGAGGCCTCGGGCTGCTCTCCATAGCGAATAGTCTGTTTGAGGTGTTGCGTCGAGCCCATTCAGAAAGTTTTGAAGAGAAGCGGTTTTTTGATATTCTATTAGAGTTTTCAGCTGTTTAGTACATCCCTTCAGCCTAGATTTTAGCTGAGGGGATCTGTAGCGTTGCCATTCTCTACGAACTCTTCTTTTTTCGGATAAAAGCCGTTCTACATCTGCTGGAAAAATTTTATTATATCTCATCTGAAGATTTGTAGTAGTAGCATTTAGAGCAGCTTGCTTAACGTTTGCCTCAAACATTCTAATATAGTCATCTATGTCAGCAGGCGTTTTTAATGGAATATTTTCTGCGCAATGAGCACTCAAATATTTTTTGTATTTCAATCAATTTATACGTGTGGTTGTCATCGTTAAATCACAAGTGGGTGAATATGTTGTATGTGAATATATAGTGACAATAGTTGGTGAGTGATCTGAAGACAAATCTAAAGATGCTTCAACTTGGATCATTTCGCTGGGCACACCCTTTACGACTCCAAATCAATAACATCAGGTATTTTTCGCCGATCTGTTGGCCAGTAAGTTGGCTACCCACTTGATATAACATTTAACCGCATTTTTGAAATTGTGTCAAACAAAACGCGACCCTTTGGCGTGACGAAGCGACATCCCCAGAACGTGTGCTTAGCGTAGTAATCACCGGCGGCCAAAAAGCGTGGGCCTAGTGAATTAAAAAATCTACTATATTGATTTTCTGTAATAGTGTACCTGGGAGGAGAGTATTAAATTGATGAAATCACCAGGTTTTGATGAAAAGCTTCAATGCAGATGTTATTCGCGATTTTATTAGTATACCCGAGCCACCACAAGCTCTACCTTTGGGGTCCTTTGTGTCGTAGAGAGTATGTCCGTTGATTTTAAAAAAACTTCTAGCAGTCAAGTGCGTCTCAGAGATAAGCATAACATCAATTTGTTTATCCATCATGAAGTATTCTAGTTCGTTTTTATGTTGGCGGATGCCGTTTGCGTTCCAGAAACAGATTTTTAAGTTCATGGTTTGTTTAATGCAGCCTGCAATAATGTAGACTGCATTTTCAACACTTCCTGCATCATGCAGGTCATGTTGGTTGTAAAAAAATTTACTGTTTGCATTAAATTTTCTATTGAAGCCTCAAGTCGATCAAAATTGAAACCACTGTTTTCGTTGGCAAGAGGACGTTTTTGAGCTGTGGGCTGGTTAGACTTCAAAGCATTAGCGTACGAGAACTGGCTGTTTGGTATGTTTTGCGCTATGGGCTGGTTAGCCTTAAAAATGATGGCGTATGAAGGCCGGCTGGTAGCTGGTTGGCGCAACTGGGGATAATTTGTATTGTCGAAAGTATTAGGTTGAGCATAGGTGTGATTACGTCTGTTAGACAAAGACTGCTTAAAATGTACATAGACAGGGCAGCCCCTGTAGTTTGCAGCGTGATTTTGATGGCAATTGCTACACTTTTTAATTTTGGAATCATCTTTTTGCTTATCACAATTGGCAGTGCTGTGTAGTTCACCACAGACGACACAAACGGTGCGCAACTTGCAATATGTTTTGGTGTGGCCATATTCTTGGCAATTTACGCATCGAATGGGCCCTGCTCGTTTGTGTGGTTCCTCTACGGTAACTCGTCGCTGCAGCAAATATCTTAAGCTGTAAATGGGGTGTACTTCATTCTTTTTTAATTTCATATCACCTGGTTCCATTTCCACACGAAATAGTGGTTGGGGAACTCGCTCTTTATTTTTAATATTAGTCACATTTTGTACTTTAAAATTATTATTTAGTAGACCCGCTTTTACCTCTTCTGGATCCACGTATGAATCGATGCCTTTTATCACTACCTGGAGGCCTTTTGCACTTTTCAATTGGTAGGTGTAAAAAATTTTATTTTGTGTTTCAAACTCCGAAACTACTGAGAGGTAATGATTTCCTTCATTTACTTGAATTTTTGTTTCATTAAACGCACCGCGTTTTATCGGGATCACGTAAAACGCCTCTTCACCGATTAATTATACTAGCCTTTTAATTAGCTCATTTGAGTTTCTCTCTCTTAAGTATATTGGGGGCGGCTTGCTTGACCTGACAATGGTGATTTCGTCTTCGTCGTTTTGTAGAAGTGAAAAGCGCTTTCCAGAGAGCGCCGCATCATATTTACCATCTTTGGCCATTTTCGCCAATGGAGCGAGGTTTTTCGATCTTGGACTTTGTCTTTTTTTATTATTTACTACTTTAAAATAACGATCAATACCCATTTGGATTTTTGGATTTTCTGAATCAGTTTCTAGGGGGACACTTTCTGTAGTTTTTTCTTTTTCAGCTTGATGTTGGCTCATATTGTTGGCACTTGTGCTTTGCTGTGAAGCTGGTATCAAAAAATTTACTTTTATATTATGGTCCGTCATAGACATTGAATTTGAACGTAACCGTGACAAGTGTAAATTTTTTTTTACTGGGTTATCACATTCTGCAGCAACAACAGTAACGTAGGCATTTCTGTTGTTTGTTGTTGTATTCGTACTCATTTGGTACGAATACCAAATAGATTTGTTGTTTGTGTGCCTACTTGCTTATAATTATAATTTACTTTACAAAAAGAAATGAAAAATGTATATGTACGTAAAATATTAACAAAACGGTGTTTGTTAATACTTTGTTGTTACGAATATTTGTCTTTTTTTTTTAAATATTATATGTATATTTTTATATTGTTTATTTTGTTCACCGACGGCATATTAATGCTTGTTTCTACTTCGAGAGTAAGTTGCGAACTCCCTCAAACCAAAAAAGTTTGTCTTGAGTAGAACAAAAATGGGAATGAAGAAAAATAAACCGATGGCAACGCTGGGAAAGTGCACTTTAATATCAGCTTGAGAGTGATTTGATTCTCGTATTCAATTTTCACGAAAAAGCTGTATATATAAGAATTAAAATCACATTCAACAGAGCCACCTGACAAGTGGTGATAAGCAAATACACGTGAGCACTGACGATATAAGTGTAGCGGCTTCCGACAGTGGCGCTACTCTGTTCTGCTGTTGATAAATTAAGTTGATGTTAATTTTCCCTTGTTCTTTGGAATATTAATCATGCCCAATTCTTTCTGAATATAACGTTACGAACCTTAGACTATTAATCAATTTAGATTCACAAAAATTAAAACGGTTGAAAATTGTATATGCCCAAAGTGTCCTACTTTGGGACTTGATAGCTCCGCACCTGAGCAATCTGGGCAGCTCAACTTTTTCAGTTAAATAGCGATTCTCCTCTGCTATGTCCACGTGAAATTTTATATTGATCGGGTGGGTTATCAGTTTAAAAATGGCTGATTTGTTTCCAAAATATTTTAATTCTGCCCCACTATGTATTGTATTAAGGTACTAAATATACATACATAACTTTAATTCACAACAATTGTATCGTCTAGTTTGTATTAAATACACTTTGTTTATTTCTTTTCAGTGTATATTGTATAGACTTATATGGCATATTGACAGGCAAAATATATATTTTTCGAGGGCTAAGCAATGTCTATATGCATTTCATTGGTGTCTTACCAAATCATCAGTAGACTTCAACCATACTCTTCAAAAGTATGGTTGATTCTACTGACGATTTGGTAAGGCACCCATGAAATGCATATAGACATATCTTAACCCTCGAAAACTTTTCAAAAGTATGTTTGAAGGCATCGCAACTTACTCTCGAAGTAGAAACAAGCCTTAATTTGCCGTCGGTGAACAAAATAAACAATATAAAAATAATATTAAAAAAGACAAATATTCGCAACTACAAAGTATTAACAAACACCGTTTTGTTTAATATTTTACGTACCTATACATTTTTCATTTCTTTTTGTAAGTAAATTATAATTATAAGCAAGTAGGCACACAAACAACAAATATAATTGGTATTCGTACCAAATGCCTACGTTACCGTTGTTGCTGCTGAATGTAATAACCCAGTAAACAAAAATTTACACTTGCGAACACGGGTACGCTCAAATTTAATGTCTATGACAGACCATAATATAAAAGTAAATTTTTTGATACCAGCTTCACAGCAAAGCACAAGTGCCAACAATATGAGCCAACATCAAGCTGAAAAAGAAAAAACTACAGAAAGTGTCCCCCTAGAAACTGATTCAGAAAATCCAAAAATCCAAATGGGTATTGATCGTTATTTTAAAGTAGTAAATAATAAAAAAAGACAAAGTCCAAGATCGAAAAACCTCGCTCCATTGGCGAAAATGGCCAAAGATGGTAAATATGATGCGGCGCTCTCTGGAAAGCGCTTTTCACTTCTACAAAACGACGAAGACGAAATCACCATTGTCAGGTCAAGCAAGCCGCCCCCAATATACTTAAGAGAGAGAAACTCAAATGAGCTAATTAAAAGGCTAGTATAATTAATCGGTGAAGAGGCGTTTTACGTGATCCCGATAAAACGCGGTGCGTTTAATGAAACAAAAATTCAAGTAAATGAAGGAAATCATTACCTCTCAGTAGTTTCGGAGTTTGAAACACAAAATAAAATTTTTTACACCTACCAATTGAAAAGTGCAAAAGGCCTCCAGGTAGTGATAAAAGGCATCGATTCATACGTGGATCCAGAAGAGGTAAAAGCGGGTCTACTAAATAATAATTTTAAAGTACAAAATGTGACTAATATTAAAAATAAAGAGCGAGTTCCCCAACCACTATTTCGTGTGGAAATGGAACCAGGTGATATGAAATTAAAAAAGAATGAAGTACACCCCATTTACAGCTTAAGATATTTGCTGCACCGACGAGTTACCGTAGAGGAACCACACAAACGAGCAGGGCCCATTCGATGCGTAAATTGCCAAGAATATGGCCACACCAAAACATATTGCAAGTTGCGCACCGTTTGTGTCGTCTGTGGTGAACTACACAGCACTGCCAATTGTGATAAGCAAAAAGATGATTCCAAAATTAAAAAGTGTAGCAATTGCCATCAAAATCACGCTGCAAACTACAGGGGCTGCCCTGTCTATGTACATTTTAAGCAGTCTTTGTCTAACAGACGTAATCACACCTATGCTCAACCTAATACTTTCGACAATACAAATTATCCCCAGTTGCGCCAACCAGCTACCAGCCGGCCTTCATACGCCATCATTTTTAAGGCTAACCAGCCCATAGCGCAAAACATACCAAACAGCCAGTTCTCGTACGCTAATGCTTTGAAGTCTAACCAGCCCACAGCTCAAAAACGGCCTCTTGTCAACGAAAACAGTGGTTTCAATTTTGATCGACTTGAGGCTTCAATAGAAAATTTAATGCAAACAGTAAATTTTTTTACAACCAACATGACCTGCATGATGCAGGAAGTGTTGAAAATGCAGTCTACATTATTGCAGGCTGCATTAAACAAACCATGAACTTAAAAATCTGTTTCTGGAACGCAAACGGCATCCGCCAACATAAAAACGAACTAGAATACTTCATGATGGATAAACAAATTGATGTTATGCTTATCTCTGAGACGCACTTGACTGCTAGAAGTTTTTTTAAAATCAACGGACATACTCTCTACGACACAAAGGACCCCAAAGGTAGAGCTTGTGGTGGCTCGGGTATACTAATAAAATCGCGAATAACATCTGCATTGAAGCTTTTCATCAAAACCTGGTGATTTCATCAATTTAATACTCTCCTCCCAGGTACACTATTACAGAAAATCAATATAGTAGATTTTTTAATTCACTAGGCCCACGCTTTTTGGCCGCCGGTGATTACTACGCTAAGCACACGTTCTGGGGATGTCGCTTCGTCACGCCAAAGGGTCGCGTTTTGTTTGACACAATTTCAAAAATGCGGTTAAATGTTATATCAAGTGGGTAGCCAACTTACTGGCCAACAGATCGGCGAAAAATACCTGATGTTATTGATTTGGAGTCGTAAAGGGTGTGCCCAGCGAAATGATCCAAGTTGAAGCATCTTTAGATTTGTCTTCAGATCACTCACCAACTATTGTCACTATATATTCACATACAACATATTCACCCACTTGTGATTTAACGATGACAACCACACGTATAAATTGATTGAAATACAAAAAATATTTGAGTGCTCATTGCGCAGAAAATATTCCATTAAAAACGCCTGCTGACATAGATGACTATATTAGAATGTTTGAGGCAAACGTTAAGCAAGCTGCTCTAAATGCTACTACTACAAATCTTCAGATGAGATATAATAAAATTTTTCCAGCAGATGTAGAACGGCTTTTATCCGAAAAAAGAAGAGTTCGTAGAGAATGGCAACGCTACAGATCCCCTCAGCTAAAATCTAGGCTGAAGGGATGTACTAAACAGCTGAAAACTCTAATAGAATATCAAAAAACCGCTTCTCTTCAAAACTTTCTGAATGGGCTCGACGCAACACCTCAAACAGACTATTCGCTATGGAGAGCAGCCCGAGGCCTCAAAAGACCAGTGATATATAAGCCTACATTGCGAGCTACGAATGGAGACTGGGCAAGAACTGACGCTGAAAAAGGTACTCTGTTTGTAAACCACTTGCAGAAAGTATTTACTCCAAATACGTCTGATACTATAGTTGAGCTGCCACCAGTCCTCGCTATAGCAGATGTTACTTTGAGGTTCAACATTCGTGAGATTGAACACTATATTACGGGCTTAAACTCGAAAAAAGCTCTAGGCGCTGATAAAATAAGCAATAAAATGCTCTTAGAGCTACCCTATACTGCAAAACGTATAATTTTATTTATTTTTAACAGTATTTTGCGCCTCAAATGCTATCCCGCAGAATGGAAGGTTTCGCTGATTACCATGATACCTAAACCAGGCAAAGATCATACGAGGGTGGAGTCCTATAGGCCTATAAGCCTGTTGTCTAACATGTCAAAACTATTTGACATGTACAACGTACACACAGAGTAGCGCCACTTTCGGAAGCCGCTACACTTCCATCGTCAGTGCTCACGTGTATTTGCTATCACCACTTGTCAGTTGAAAAATTAAGTTGATGTTAATTTTTCCTTGTTCCTTGCAATATTAATCATACCCAATTCTTTCTGAATATAACGTTACGAACCTTGGCCTAATAATCAATTTAGATTCACAAAGCAAATACGTTCGAAATAATCATATTAATAAAAAAAATTTTTGAAGGCTACTGATGATTAACAAATAAACCTTTATTTTAAATTAAATGTTTATAAATATACGGCTGTATGCAAAAAACTTAAAGCAACTTTGCAAAGCATTGTTGGGTAAATGAAATTTATTTGGTGATGGTTATTAAGCAATTGTCTATATGCATTTCATTGGCGCTTTTACCAAATCGTCAGTAGACTCCAACCACAACTTTGAACAGTTACAGTTTGTTGGGTAAAGTTATATTCTAAAAAATTATTACATCAAAATTTTAAAGTAAGCACAGATTTTTGTTAAGACTACTTTCCAGAATGTGTTTTATTTATCTCAAGTATTTTTGTTAATATAGCACAAATTGATGCATGTTGCAACTGAAAATAAAGCTTGAAGTCTTAGCTTAAATTAAATTTTTCTTTCTTGTAATGGAAAACATTACCAAATTATCCAATTGATTCGAAATACATAGCAAAATTAATAAAAATATTAAAAAAAACTAATATACAAAAATGTTTTAGTGATGTACATACAGTCAAAATAAATCGAAAAAAGCTCGTTATTCAAATTCTCATTTCATTCGAATAAAAGAAATTGTCAAAATTATTCTTTGCTCATCACATTTTTATTACTTTTACTTCATAGAAATGTTTAGATGTTTTACTAAATGTAGTTGTTTTACTTCAAAATAATAAAAAGTTATAAAGAATGCTCAAATATGTAGACTATTCGAATGAAATTATATTCGTTTTTGTACATCATAAACTATGAAGTGGTCGTTGTTGTAACAGCTCTGCTGTTGTTGTCGGGAGTTCTTTCCTGTAATTAAATAGAGATTAATTATTTGTATTATGGGTGTCATTAGGTGGGAGGGGGAGCTGGAGAAACCTTGCCACCTCCGTTGGTCTTAGCTATAGGTCTATGGGGCTGAGGGATGTGGACCTATTGGGGCAATTGAACAATTGTTTAGTGTCTTGCGAGCTTTGGAGACAATCCGGGCATCGATTTCATGTGCGGGGACTAAACGTTCTTGGTAGCAGTTCAGTATACTGCTCCAGCCGGCTCTTAGTTGTGCCAGGGTTGAGCTAGGGAGTTGCCGCTCACTGTCCGGAATCGCGGGTGGGTATTAAGGACTTTATTGCATCTATAGCTATTCATAGTTACGGTGACCGTTTGTTGATGCAAATCTTTCAAGGCGTTCGCGATGGACATCCTGTTAACGTCGGGTGGAATGGCGTTTCGAATGTCATCACGGTAGTGCCTGAAGTCCTTTCGGATGTGTCTCGGGGGAGGGCCCTGCACCAGAATTTAATGATTGGGGTGGGTTGGCAGGTCACATGCCATCAGGAACTACTTTGTGAGCAGCACATTATGCTGCCTAACAGGTAGCATTAATGTCTCCTCATGTAAGTGGTCAATATTGGTTATTTTTACATATCCTGTAGTGATTCGGAGTGTATTGTTCTGGGTTGCTTGCAATACTCGCCATTGGGTGTCGCTGAGGAACACGGTTCATATTGACGCAGCGTAATTTAAGAGAGAGCGACCGATGGCTTTATAAGTCGTTATAAGTACCTCTTTATTCATGCCCCAGGAGGTGCCAGAGATAGCTTTAAGGACCTTGTTCCGGGATTTTACTTTTTGGTTGATATATGTAGCGTGCGACGCGAAGGAGGCTGTCGAATACTACGCCCAGGATCTTAGGGTTACGCACCGTAGGTATGCGTCTGCCCTCTAATTAACCTTACTTCCTTAGTCGAAGAAGTGAAAAGGGACACTGACGAATTTGAGGATGATAACTTCAAGTTACGCTCCTTCAGATAGTCTGTGATGGTGGCCAAATAGTTGGATATTTTGGCTCCTATGTCGGAGATGTTAACACCAGATGACATGATGGTGCAGTCATCGGCGTACGACACCAGTGAGACTTCCGGAGGTGGTGGGAATTTCGGCAAGATAAATATTGAAGAGTATGGTTGACAGTACTCCTCCTTGTGGCACGCCCATTTTTATCTTGCGGTAACTTGATTTTTTGCCTCTGAACTCCACAAACGCTTGCCTTCCATTGAGGTAGTTGGCAATCCAGCGTTTTGTGTCGTTGGGAAGACTGAAGTCCATGATGTCATTAATCAGTATCGAGTGATCGACCGTGCCAAACGCCTGATTAATGCTATTGGCGATCTGGGTAGCTATCAGGTTCAGTGCCGTTGTGGTGCTATGGCTTCCCTGAAGCCGTGTTGGTGTGCGGCGAGCGGGAATGCTCCTTCAGGGATGGTAGCAGTAGTGCCTCCAAAACCTTTGCTACGGGTGACAAGAGGGAGATAGGGCGGTAGGAATCTCCCTGATTAGCGGGTTTGTCTGGTTTTGGAATCGGGATGATCCTTGCGACTTTCCAGATATCTGGAATCACCAGTTGGCGGATCGAGAGTTCTAGTATTCTCGTGAGAAAAACCAGAGCTACTGTGCCAAGTTTTTTGTAACATTAGCATGGAGATGCCATCTGGTCCGAGGGCCTTAGAGGGTTTCGCTTTGGAGATTATGTTCTCAACTTCAGTAGGGGTGAAGGAGTATGACTCAGAGTCGCGCTTTAGACTCTTGGCTCTCCGTACTATTGGACCGGTTCTGCGAGGTGGGATGTTCGACAAACTGTCGGCAGAATATGGTAGTTATTTTTTGTCATCTGTATGCTGCGTGTTATTGAAGCCAATAGCAGCGAGATTTTTCTGATTGTTCGAACCAGATAGACGTTTTGTTGTTGACCATAGCTTTTTTGAGTCTATAGAACAGTGGTTGAGATGGGCTAACCATTTTTCACGGCGGTGTTCATTAACAAGAGATGTTATTTGTGCCCTGAGCTGTTCTATACGTTCATCAGCCGTGTTGCATGCACGCAGGAGATCGCGTTCTTGTGGTCGGATGTTCGGTATTCTTCCAGAGTTTTTTCCCCTTTCCTGGCACAAGTAGAAAGGGGTAGGTGAGAGGGAATCGTCAATAAAGCTTGTGAAACTATTCCAGCTGGCTTTGTTATAGTTCACAAACGTGCGTTTATCAGTCTCCACAAAGTCGCTAGGCTTCTCTACGTTGACCATGATGGGAATGTGGTCGAGTTAAATGCTGTATGGGTTTGCCAGGTTGTGTAGGCAAGTAGCGACGAGCAGACAATAGAGATGTCTGGGGAGCTTGAGCATCTACCTTAACTAGTAGAGAAGTCTTCTTTAATGGCAGCGATGTCAGATTCGTCTATCTGGTCGGTAATGAGAATGCCGCGAGGGTCGTTGGATAGCTGTGAGAACCAGCTCGTTGTGAGCATTGAAGTCGCCAAGTATTATACTAATATCACCTTGCAGGAGGTGGGAAGTGCTTGGGTGATAATTAGCCCCTATGCTGTTGACGGGCGGGATGTACACATTGACGATCTCCAATTCAATATCTCCAGTGTCTATTGAGATGCTCATTACTTCCAAATACGGATCAGGCTCGGGGAGATTGGTGAGACCGTTAACCTGTACCTGACGTTGCGTTCCTCCACCGTGGTCTCTATTTCTATCCTTCCGAACGATGTTCAAATTCCCGCAGGACGAGAGGGTGCTCCTGCTGTGAAGCTTTGTTTCCTGTATTGCGGCTATGGGTATGTTATTTGTGTGCATGTAATTCGTAATCTCCACTACCTTGTTCCTAAGACCATTGCAATTTAGTTGCAGGATCCGGAATGAAGGTAGGGAGTCTGGGTTATTCACTCGCCGCTGTGTGAGGAGTCGGGGCTGTCGTCAGGGTAAGGTGTTAGGTGTCGCAGTTCCCGGCGACGGGATGGGTTGTTGCATTGGAGATTTCACTGATGCTTGCCACACGCTACGCGAAGTTAGTGATTGCGTGGGAGAGACCTGTGAGCTACTTGCACTAGGGTTATTTGAGCAGCAGGTAGCTATGAAATTAGTGTTCCAGTCTCTGCGATATCGCAAGTTGGTGTAACTCCTCATGTGGCCAATTGTTGCAACAATTGCACCAGATTGCAGTTATTCTCCCACTTATATTATACCTACATACTGCGCATACCTTTGGGAAGGGCCGCGCTCTGTGTTGTGGAGGTGTTGTGTGAGTAGGAGTTTGTGGGACTGGGTTGGGAGGGAAAGTGCTGGGATTTACTGGTTGTGAACTGTAACCACTTGCTACAAAGCTGGGGGACCAGTCGCGGTGGCTGGTGAGCCCAGAGAACCTTCTCAGATGGCACCAGCTATTGCAATTATTACATCTAACTGACGCATTAAGCGGTCGTGACACACGGAACAGTTGCAGACTGGGGGGCCTGGATTTTTGTTCGATGCGAGCACTAATTAATAGGAGTTTGAGCAAAGTTGCTGGCATAATTTGCTCACCTGAGGAAAAAACTTCCGTCTGATACAGCTGTCGCTGGGTGGACAACCTTTGGCCGAGTGAGTCTTTGGTCGTTCCGGAGCGTAGATCCAATTGTCGTTGTCATATAATATTTCCTCATAAAATTTTGTTAAATAGCTGATGTTTCATTAATACTAGTATCCACGATCAAACGTGGTAAAAGCGAACAAAGGACGCTGATGATGACAGTGTAGCGGCTGTCGAAATTAGTAGTACTAATCCGTTCTGCTAGTCTGATTAGATATTCTAATATTCCACTCTTAAAAAATAATTTGAATTTACATTAATCCAAATTATTGAACTTAAGCCGAATTTGTTTACCATAATGTTAATAATTTTCAAATTTTAAAATTAGAATTGTAAAATTTCGATACTATTGATTCAATACTACTCAATACTTTAATGGCTTTCCTGATGAACGAAATTAAATAAAAATATGAAAACTGTAATCTTATTCGTGAAAATTATAAATGATTAACTCTTTACCTTTGAAATATGATTTTTTATTATTTTTTACGAGGTTTTAATTAAACCATGGTTTACTGATGATGTTAAGTTACTAATACAACGTCGTCATAGTAAATACCAATTATGGAAGAGATACCTCACACCTGAGTATCATGAGCAGTATCGCTTGCCTAGGAAGGCTGTAGTTTCAAAAATTAAACACTATTCAAACAAGTTTAATAATGCAGTTGATACCAATAAGACGTGGAAACAAATACGGGACATTGGCATCGGTAAGACAAAGAGTTGTTGTATTGATGTTGATGTCAACGAGCTAAATGAAGCTTTTGTTAACATTCCCATGCCCACAGCGGACCCTAGTTTTTCTGATCGAGTCCCATTATATGATGCCTCGATTGAAAAATTTAATTTTAAATGTCTTGCGGTAGCAGATGTAGCAGAAGGATTTAGTAAAGTTCAATCTAATGCTGTTGGGTTGGATGATATCAATCCAAGATTTATAAAATTAATTCTACCCTGGATAATATGATCTATTGCGCATTTATATAACAGTGCTATTATCACAAGTGCATTCCCGATAGAATGGAAATATGCCAAAGTGATTCCCGTCCCAAAGACACACAGCGAATATCGCCCTATTTCAATTCTACTTTACCTGTCCAAAGTTTTTGAGCATATTTTGCAGAAGCAAATATATCAATACGTAAATACTAAAAATTTACTAACTGACCGTCAATCAGGTTTCAGACCTCAACATAGCTTTGTAACTGCCCTAACTGATGTTGCTGAAGAGATTAGGGGTAACCTAGATACTGGGAAAATATCATTTTTAGTATTACTTGACCACTCAAAAGCTTTTTATACGGTTACTCAATACTGTGCTTGAAGCTATCAAACATTTTCAATTTTTCTACAGCTGCTGTTAAATTGATCTCATCTTATTTAACAGATAGAGTGCAAAGCGTATCATGTAATGGTCTTGTTTCATATCCTTTACGGGTGGAAAGGAGTGTTCCGCAGGGCTCCGTACTTGGACCATTGTTCTTCTCACTGTACGCAAATTATGTACCACAACAACTTAGATATTCCAGTATACAAATGTATGCTGATGATATTCAAATTTACCTCAGTAGTCCTAAGACTTCCATTAGCTCTAACGTTAGTAATCTAAATACCGATTTGAATAGCATCTTTCTTTGAGCATCGGCAAATGGCCTTCGTCTTAACCCTAAAAAGTCCAAATGTTTAATATTTTGTAAAAAAGCAACCAAAATTGAATCTGATATTGATATTTTCCTGGGTGGTACTAAAATTGATATAGTTAACTCCGTCAGAAACCTTGGTGTAACTTTCAACAGTACTTCAACCTGGTCTGATCATGTTAATCAGTCCTGTGGTAGGATATATAGTATGATAAGCAGTTTATGGGCTACGCAGTATTTCACACCGTTGAAAATAAGGCTGTTACTTGCTAAAACTTATATATTACCAACTCTATTATATGCGTCAGAGGTTTTTTATGGGTGTAATTCGAGGGACATGTTGAAACTCAAAACAACTTTTAATAACGTTATACGCTACATTTATGGTCTAAACAGGTTTGACCACATATCTCATTACTCCAATCGTATTTTTAATATAACATTTAATAATTATTTAATGCTTAAAAATCTTGTCCAGCTACATAAAATTATCATGACAAAAAAGCCATAATACCTTTATGACCGCTTACAGTTCACAAGATCATCGAGAGCAAACGGCATTATCCAATTTCGGCATAATGACACGGCATCTGAGAGACAGTTTTATATATTAAAAATTCGTCTCTGGAACCAACTTTCTTCCAATTTGCAAAATGTTAGCAACGCAATTAAATTTAAAAATTTACTGTTTCAATCGTATCGTAATTTACCCTAACTTTATCTACCTCTAAACTAAATATATTAATATTTTAACACGTATATAAACAAACTTTGTTATTAAATATTATATATTATATCTTATTGTTATTACTATTTTTATTTATTTTTTAGTTATTGTTCACTTTCTGTCAAACACATTATGTAACTTGTCTGATTCTAATATTGTAATTTATAAGATTATTGTTCAATTCATAAGCTCGTATTAACGTCGTATGCGTTGTGTAATCGTCTAAGTATACAATATTGTATTTTTGTTGTTAGTAACTTTCATACAAAAGTGCGTTATAATTATGCGATAAAATTTTATATGTTCTTCAAATAGTTGTATTGAGGCCAGGTCTGGGAATATTCTATTTGTTTGATTAATTTATAAAAATATTTTATATATGTGATAAGTAACACCAGAAAATGCATTCTACTTCATGATATATATATATATATATATATATATATATATATATATATATATATATATATATATATATATATATATATATATATATATATATATATATATATATATATATATATATATATATATATATATATATATATATATATATACATATATATATATATATATATATATATATATATATATATATATATATATATATATATATATATATATATATATATATATATATATATATATATATATATATATATATATATATATATATATATATATATATATATATATATATATATATATATATATATATATATATATATATATATATATATATATATATATATATATATATATATATATATATATATATATATATATATATATATATATATATATATATATATATATATATATATATATATATATATATATATATATATATATATATATATATATATATATATATATATATATATATATATATATATATATATATACATATATATATATATATATATATATATATATATATATATATATATATATATATGTGTATATCTGATTCATTTCAATTTAATTTTCAAACTATTTTAATGAAAATTGCTTGTCGCGAAAAAATTTATTCTATTTCGCGTCAAATTAAAGTTCCCATACCTGGTTTCGTTTCATGGTATCAAATTAAGGTGAATTAATACTAGGTGGCCTCGATAGATCAGGTGACTACGAATTATTTACCATATTTGAACTGCCAACAGTGTTAATGTATCAGCTTTTTTCACAGCCCAAATACAAATTCTGCACGGCGAATTTATATTTCGGCTGTCAAAAAGCTGATATATTAATACAGTTGACAGTTCAAATATGGAAAAATTTTCTTACTCACCTGATCTCTCGAGGCCTCCTGGTATTAATTCGCCTTGCCTTGGTATTAATTAAATTGACATTTAAAATACGACAAAATAACGATACAACAAATTTGTCTGTTCACAAGTACATAAACAAATATCGTCTTTTTTTAAACGATAAGACATACGACTGAGCTTGTGAATTGAACAATTATGTCTTGTTGTATTACGAAAGCATATATTTAATAAATACAAATACAAAAGTTAGTGATGAAACAGAGCATTACTGAAACGTCGACAGAAAATCAGTCAGTGAGCAATAAATCCCATAATAAAAACAACGACCGAAGCGACAAATTTCTCATTAATTTTTATCAAAATTTTGCTTTTTAATTTTATCAAAAAAATTCTTTTTAATATTGCTTTTTCCTTTTATTTTTAATTTTCTTTATTCAGTTCAAAAGTTTTGTTTGAAAAAATAATGAAAATCTAATAAAATATGGAAACTTTTCTGTGAGAGCGAGACTTAAAACAGAAGCAAATGAAAATACGTTCTCGAAATAAAATAAATTCTATTTCAAAACTGCTACAGTATTTAAAATGCCAATTTGTATCATCATTTATATTAGTTATTCGCTATTTTTTGTACTCAAATTCTTAAAATTTTTTGATCAGTTTCATTCATACTTTACAATGTGTTTTGCTGGAAACACACAACTCTGAAAGTATTGAATAACTACTTATAAGCAGAGGAGGAAAATAAACAAAACGAAACGTTTGCTTTAATTTTGTTTTGATCTTTGGAACGAGTTTAACAAACCCAAAATAATATGTCCGATCCCGTACTTTTTGCAAGCAAGAATTGGATAGTGTGCTAGACTATTAGCCGGAGTCGCAGGTTCGATTCCTGCCAAGACCCTGGGAGTTTCTGCAGAAAAGCCGAAAAAGGCTTAAGCAGTATGTGTGTTCGTTTTTTTAATACCATTTTTAGTTTGTAGATAATATGTTCAATATACATATACAAGTGTATTTTGCTTTTAGACTTATCAGAAAATCTGTCACACATATTCACTTTTAGGCCACACTATAATACTTTTTGAGCGCAAATGAGTTTTAATATAACAAATTTTTTATCTCTACTTGCTGTTATTTTTAACATTTATGACGAATTTTTAACTTGGATTTTCAGTCATTTATGTCTAAATTCGTTTTAAGTACAAAATTCTCTTTTGCATTAAACACTTAAATCGAAATTAATTCACCAATCTTGGATAGTTAAATTCGATTTAAGTTTTATACACTACCACATGATTTTGACTGCTTGTTCTTCTTTCGCAAACAAATCAACTTCTGTTTTTATTCTTTTAAAACATTGCAGCAACCCTTCATTATTCTTATTTCCTGAATGGAGAAAAAATATACTTTTTGGAATAATTCTTTGTTAATGTTGAACTTGAACAGCTGCTTTTTTGGGAAATTTTTGGTATTTTATGGTGCTACCATATTTTTATCACAATTAAATAACTAACTAAATACAACTGAAAAACATAAGTTGTATTTAATTACAGTTTAAATTTATATGAAAATAACCAAAATAAATATTTAATTACTATGTCAAACTCTGGCGGTTATTCTTTCAGTTGATGTTAGATGTTTTTGAAGATCCTTCAAAAGACACAAATTCAATGTTAGAAGTAGGGATGTAACGATACGCCGTTTTGCCGATCCGATACCGATATTTAAAAATAAATATCGCCGATGCCGATACCGATACGAATATTGAAATTGAGTTCAAGTTTAGATTAACAAAACTCAAGTGTAATTTTTTTATTATGCAAAATTACATTATAAGAGAGAATATTTAAAATTGATAAAACATTGGAAGTAATTTTTAAGGAGCTACATTTTCTTTGCTTCCAAAAAATGTATGTTAAAAATATGCAGATAATTATTAGAAAAGCAAGAAAAATGTTTAATTCCTTTATAATTTTAAAAAATACTCGCCATGCTTTTTAAAAAATCGATTTTTTAAAGGACATTTTTCAACTAATATTCTTCTAAATAACTTAATAGCTTAATTATTAAAAGACTGCTAAGTTTATATTTATTCATTTAAATTTACATGAAAATGCAGTTCTGAGTTTAAATTCGCATAAAAAAATTTTTGAAAATGGGTAATTTTTTATCCTTTTTTCTTGAGGAAAAATCATTATAGAATACCGAAAAAGAAATTGGTCCTAGCATCGCTTCCAATTCGGTGATTGGTAATCGAAAAACAGAACTTCTTGCAATGGCAAGGATATGTAAAACTAATTAGAAATTATCCAAATTTGCAATACTTCCAGATCGCGAATTCTACATTTTCATGACTTCTTTGGAATAAGATTTAAAAAACAACGACTTGAATTTGAATTCATGATAAAATTAACAAAAAATAAATTATTTTTTTTACAAAATAACAGCATAAAATGTTATTAATTTTTAAAATTGATATTAATAAGATTTAAAAGATAACGAAGTGAATTTAATTCATGGTAAAATCGAACAAAAATAAATTACTTGTTAAAAAAACTGAAAAAATTTTTAAAAGTATCGTCGTATCGACATAAAATATCGCCGATACCGATGTATCGGAAAATCTGAAGTATCGCCGATATATCGGTATCGGTATTCGTTACATCCCTAGTTAGAAGCATTAGATGATTCCCAAATTAAAAATCTAATTGAGGTTTCGTCATATGCTTTATGAACTTTGGTTTCATTTAACGGACTTTTACAATTTATATTAACTGAAAGGCGAAGTTAAAAATATATTGCAAATTTATTATTAGAACAATGATTAAATAAATAGGAAAAATACTTATAAAATAAATTTTTCCGAAGTTTTCATTGGTAACACTGCGGTACACTCAATTAATAGCAATATTTGAACTTTTGTGTTTGAATCTATGTAATAGTGCGTTTCCATATACATACGTAATTTTGGCCAAAATATTACATTTTGAGATAATTTGCGACATGATTTCCCATATATTTTTCATATTGGCAAATTATCTCAAATGACAATGTGTTCCAAATTATGTTGAAAATACTATATGCAACCCTGCGTTGCTTTTAAAATTACAAACTCCATCCCTGGGTCATCCATCAATTGTGATTGACGATCTCGAAAAAATGACAATAAATATTTTATTAATTTTAAATGTCAAACTATATGGAAAAAATTCAATTACAGCTGCAGCGTACACCTTATAAAGAAAGTGCATCATTTGAATACGAAAATTCGAACACAAAATCGCTAACAAGCTAAGTGGAAACGCTTCGAAGTAATTTCCCAAATCTACGTAATTTCATCATAATGGAAACGTACTATAACTGTAACCCAATATTGTTATGTTTAAAGTATCTACATCAGGGATGGCAAAATTGGTACAATTGTACCATTTTTGGTACAAATCGAACTTTAAAAGTACAATGGTACACCAATGGTTTATTAAGTACAATTAATAATTGTTCCATTTAAAAAATATTATATTTTGTCATTTTCGTCCACTCGTACATATGCAACATTTATTCTGAATTAAATTTTGCGAAGTATTGAGAACAAAGTTCGATTAAAAGGTATGAATATTTAAAGTAGTCAGATAAGACCAGCTCACAAAACGTAGTCTGAAATTGAAAGCTCTTGCAGATCAGGATACACATTATTTTGAAAAAATAAATTGTTATAAATTTATTTGCATTGTAGTAAAGGCAAATATTTCGGAAATTTATTGAGAATATATTCTACCTTCCAATTATGTCCTAATTAATGAGTTATTTTTGCTTAGAAATTGCTAAATCCGACAAACACACTTTCATTTTCTACAGATAGTACTATATGGGCCACAGATACACAGAATCCTCACTTTTGACAGCTAAAAAAGGTTGTTCTCATGTGCTATGCAGTTTTACATGTTGTTGTTGTGTTTACTAAGATTGTATGAATGAGATAGTCAATTAGAAACCACGTTAGAAAATAAGATTTGCTTTCTCTTTCATACAATCTTCGCAATGTTTTTGTATAATGACGGGTCTAATTAGTTGTCTATGATATGGGCATTTCCATAGGAAAGTCCACATTTTGTCACGTGCGGTACCAAGCAATGCTCTTTTTGCAAAAAACGTAAGACGTAAAACGACAAAAAATGAAGCACCACTGATTGCTCGAATCAATTTTTTCATTTTTCTGCAAGACTGCAAATAACGAGTTCAGGAAATAGTTGCATTAGCAAAGAACTTTACACTTGAAAATATTTTTTAAATAAAGAAACTAATTTTCGAATTTTTGGTTTAGTGCCACCGTCAGAAAATAAAAGCACCAAAAATTAGACTAAAAAAGCGCCGAGCACTAAATCAAAATTTTTTCGCGTCGAAAAGTTGAAAAAGCACTAAAAACGGTGCGAAAAGCACTGAGTTGACGACGCTGCTCAAAATAATAGAGCAGAAGTTAGTGTTTCCAAAGCTGTAGAAATTTGCATTAAATTTAATGTCTCCTTAATTCATCTGCAAACGTTGAACGGATATTTTCAAAAGTAAATTTAAATAAAACGAAATACAGAAAGATATTAACAAATGCAATCCCAATAAGTAAAGTAAATAAAAAATACGAATTTTTATGCACAAAATATGATTAATGGGGTATTTGTTATAGAGCTAATTTAAACTAAATGTTGTATTGTTTATTTTGTAAAATCATAAAAATTTTCTAAGCAATTTCTTGTTTTAAAATTTTAAAACTAAAAGTTTTGATATTGAAATGTATAGCAAATTTTTATGATTTTACAAAATAAACAATTGGACAATTCAAAGCGAGCTTGCATATTGTTCTGTCCCGTATTTTGTATTTAAATACTACCTGATACTTTGAAAAGCTTATATCTCATAACGGTTATAATTTCTTTAATTTTTCCCGAAAAGTTAACTTTAAAATCGGCACGTATTAAATTGCGATGTCTTTTATATTTTTATTTTTCACACACTTTTTTTTATTTATTTTCTACATTTTAATTTAATTTATTTTATTTTAAGCATCAAAATTTTAAAGAAAATAATAAAATATGAAATACAATTTTCTTAAAACACATGCCATTCATGTGTAAAATTTTATGAATTTTTTGTTTGAAAGTTTTAAATAAAATTTTATGCATGCATAAAATAATATGAAATATGAAAAATAGGACTGATATGGCACCACTTTGAATTGCCCAAATATAACTAACATCCAGTTGAATCAGCTCATAGTTTTGGAAAACGGTATAGAAAGAAGTCAAAAATTTTATACTTTTGGTACTAGCCATTTTTTTCTGCGCTACAGTTTCACGAAGATTTTGAAGAAGGTCCTTTGAAGTAAAAAAAGAATAAAAGAAAAAAACAAACAACTGCAAAAATCTATATCAAGCCTTGAGGACAAAACATTGAAAAAATAATGCTAAAGCGGAAATGGCATTAATTGTCAAATAGTTGCAAAACTGGAACCAAGATCATAAACTGTTATAGCTCGCTAAAACTGTAAGGAATGCCAAAACTACGGTAAAAATAGCGAAAAGTGCGAAAATTCGCTAAAACTTGATAACAGTGAAATTATAGCAAAGTTTAATATTGTTTAAAATTCGTGAAAACTGTAAAGATGCTGAAAACTTGCAAAAAGCCTCTCTTACCGCGAACATTACTAAAATTCGCGAAGCAAACTCTGAAATTGACTAGATATCGTCAAAACTGATAAAAATGGAAACACTAAAAGAATGCGAAAAACTCACAAATCCGCGAAATTTTTTTAAGAGAGTACTAATATCGTAATGGCTAATAAACGTTCTTTTTGTTTAGTTTTGATATTATAATAAACCCGCATCACGGCAACGTAAATTTGCTGATTTTTTCTTGTGAATTGAACATTAGAAAAAAAATTTACAAAAAACCATTTCTTTAAGTTTTTTTCTAAACTATTCTACTATTATTTACTAAAACTATTCAATATGCAAATTGGTGCTTTTAGAAAGAGCGTAAACCCGTCAACTATGAAGTCAAAATCAGCATATTCCTAAAAGTGGAAGTTTTAAAATATTTCTGAATGAGTTTTCAATATTCTACGAGATATTCAACATTTTCCAACGTACCCATTAAAAATAGTATATTAAACACGATATTTCACGTTTTCATATTGAAATCAGAGGCTCTTGTATAAACTCATTAAAGCAAAAACTTCACCGGCACACAAAAACAAATAAATTAAGTAAAGTGCGACTTTGGCTCGCACACGAAGGGTTCCGTACGAATACACATATGTATATCCCTTTTTGCCCTGTTTGTCACTTTGGCAGTTTTTTCGTTGTGCTTTCTTCTTTAATTTTAGTTTTTTATTTTTTGAAGTATTTTTCGTTGTTTTTTGGGTTTTGGCGTTTTTCGTTACTTTTTTTTAAATTTTTTTCTGGCGATTCTTCGTTTTTTGCAATTTTATTTTTTTTTGTTTTTTGCTGATTTGTTTAGTTTTGGCGATTTTTTGGTTATGGCATTTATTTAACGTTTTCACTTTCTGACGATATTTTTAATTTTAGCGAATTATTTTAGTTGTGGCAATTTTTTCAGTTTTGGCGATTTTTTCGTTTTTGGGGATTTTTTCGGTTTTTTGTGGTTTTTTAGTTTTAGCGATTTATTTTTTTTTACACTTTTTTCGTTTTGGCGATTTTTTTGGTTTTTGGAGTTTTTTTTAGTTTTGATGCTTTTTTTGTTTTTGCTTTATTTTTTTCGTTTTTGTGTTTTTTTTTCATTTTTTGGTGATTTTTTCATTTTTTGATGAAATATTTAGTTTTAGCGATTTTTCGTTTTGAAGACTTTCGATTTTTGACGTTTTTTAGTTTTTTTTGCGATCTTTTTAATTTTGGTGATATATTGCGTTTTAGCGATTTTTTTAATTTTGGCGCTTTTTTCCTTTAAGCGCTTTTTTCATTTTAGCGTTTATTTCGTTTTGAAATTTTTTTAATTTTGGATTTTTTAGTTTTAGCGTGTTTTAAAATTTCAAGATTTTACATCTTACGATTTCCAAGATACAATATATTGTCTCAATTACATAGTCAAAATTGCAATAACTAATAGAATACCCTTTAATTTTTATTGTTTTAAATATCGGTGTTAATTGGTGTAGTCTATTCTACAGACTACACCAATTAGCACTTACTTTGAAAATTTTAAGTGTCTATATATAAGTGTGTGTATATTACATATTCAGTTATTATTACTGACCTTTTTTCGTTTTTATTGTGAATTTGTTTTTTAATGGGCTCAAGGTCATTCAATTTTAAAATAAAATAAAAGATTATTTATTTCTCATTTTCATCTGACGTTTCGTTGGAAAATCCCAACTTGATCAGGGATGTTGTTTTTTATTTAATCTGGTAGCATGTTAAATATAAATAATATAAAAAAGAAGTGTTAAAAGCTTTTATAAAAGCACAATTTAAAAAAACAATAATTTACTCACATATCGTGCCATAACCGCCAAAAAAGCTTAAGCGCCATAAAGTAAATTTTACAGGAGAAGTATTTTTTAGTTATCCTTGGTTTAAATCGAAGTAGAGCCCTTATATTGGCTATATAGGATTGTGGTGGACTGTTATATGTAATGTTAATAGTTTTAATAAATTTCCTATAAGACAACGCATGTTTGTAAGGGTTAAGATATTTTAAGATATTATTGATGCCATGAAAAATCAATTAATTTAATCAAATTATTTTAAAACTAGTAATTATTATCTTTATCAAGCTGTTCTTTAACCGTTTCATTGAGGTCCTTGCCGTTTTTGACACTAGTTTTGCTCTACTTGCAAAAGAGAATTTTAGCTTAAGCGACACATTGCAGTTACAAAAAAATGTAAACATATTAAAAATTTAAAGGGAAACTGCATTTAAGCTAAAATTTCTTTTGCTGTATTTCCGTAACGGTACATGGCAGGACTTTGAAACTTTAACAGATAGTCCGATTTATCGTAAATAATCGATTTTCGTTCAAAAACGATTTTCGAAAAGCATGTCGCTTGAGCTTTTTTGGCGGTTATGGCTCGATATAATTTTAATTTTCATATGTTTTTAAAATGTTTTTCTGTAATTATATTTAAAATAAAAATCACTACATAAAAACAAAGCGAAAACAAACAAAATCTAAATTACATGAAACATTTTTTTTAAACAAGTGTCTTAAAACTAATATCACAGCAAACTAAAACAAAACTATAGAATAATTACAGTGGCGAGCACTTGTGGATACATGTTTGTTTAAAAAATTAAAAATCGGAGTAAAAAACATAAAATAAAGGAAAACCAGTTCAAGTTTTTATTTAAACTATTTAATAAAAATAATAATTTAAGAAAACAAAATTAAATTCAATAATATTTAATGATAAACTGAAGATGAATGCAATTTCATGAAAAAGTCCTAAGTATCCACTTCTGCACGATTGAAAAAACCTTTTTTCTTTAAATTTTCAATATTTCGTCCACAGTCCTTTTGCTTTAATCACACTTCTGACACGTCTTGGCATACTTTCCACCAAGTTTTCAATGGTATTCTTCGGAATAGTTGACCACTCCGTTTGTAGTCGGGACCAAAGTTCATTTAAATTTGTTGGCACGTTATCATAACGGGAAACACGTTTCTTCAACAAAGCCCATAAGTTTTCGATTGGGTTGAGATCTGGACTTTGCGCTGGCCATTTCATTGTTTGAAATTTTTGACTTGACAGCCAATCCTTAACGATTTTGGCCGTTTGCTTGGGATCCCCATCTTGTTGAAAAACAACTTCTTCGTCCGGGTAAGCACTTTGGTCTACAAAATCGGGTAAATTATCACCTAAGATATGAAGATAATCTTCCTTTTTCATTATTCCCTCAATTTTTACCACTGGCCCAAGGTGCCACCAAGTAAAACAGGCCCAAACCATTAAGCTTCCACCCCAATGTTTCATGGTGTTTTTTAAGTGTTTCATAAGAACGGTGCCAGTAGTACTCCTTACCATCTGACTGAAAACGGTTTCTTTTGGTTTCATCTGACCATATTACCCGTCTCCAGTCTTCCACACTCCAGTTTTTGTGTTCTTTACAGAACTTTAGTCGTGCTTTTAAATTTTTTTCCGACAGTGCTGTTTTTTTTTTTTGCTTTACAGCTGAAGTGAGCCCGATTCTTTTAAGTGCCCTGCGTGCTGTCCACTCACTAACTGGCTTCTTTATAGCATCTGCTGCCTGTTTTGGTGTTTTTGCCTGCTTCGTAACCAAAAAATGTTCCATGACCCGAGCATCTCTCTCGGTGAGCAAACTTCGTCGCGATTTTTGTGCACCTTCCCCGCTAATATTTTTTCGTTTTCTTACCTGAAGCACTGTTCGGTGGCAAATTCCCAATGTTCTCGCGATTTCACGTGCTGATTGATTGCTTTTTGTCATTTCAATAATTTTATTTTCTAAAACAGTGGAAATATTTCGCATTTTTATTGAAAGTTAAATGTTTTTGAAAAAAATAATTACTGTTTCATTTGTGTTACAATCAACTCAAATAACAGAAAAACAACCGATATTTGCCTACTTATTGTGCTGCCAGATGACTTTTTTCACGAAATTGGGCAAACTTCGGTTTAGCTTAAGATCAAAAATAAATATATTTTCTGTCCTTTAATTGGATCATAATAAATAGTTTTAGTAGAAAACCTGGTTCATTTTTACATATTTTGTACAATTTGAAGCGGTTTTAACTAATACATGAGATAGATGTATCCACAAGTGCTCGCCACTGTAGCATTTGTATTGTCTTTGTCTTCCTTCTTGTTTATTGCACTGTTACCTCTTTGTTGTATTCTCAGGCTCTCAAGTGTGTAGCGTTTGTTCTCTCGTCTTTCTTTATCCAATACTTTAATATTCGTCAAGTCAGCTGTGTGGTTGTTTTCTGTACAATGTTGTGAAAGTGCTGTTGAGTATTTTTGTCTTTTGATGTCTGCTTCATGTTCACTTGTTCTTGTGCTTAAGCTTCTTTTTGTTGTCCCTATATAAACTTTACCACACCTTTCTGATGTATTGCCTACACACTGGAATCGGTACACAACATTACTCTGCTCTTTTTGATCAATTTTTGTTTTTGTCCTTGTAAATAGAGTGTTTATTGTTTTATTTGATCTGTATGCCAAAATAGCTTCTCTATCGTTTATTATTGTTCTTATTTGTTTATTTTCTGTAAGTTTAGGTATGTATGGAATGCTATAGAATTTCGTGTTGCCAGATTTGTTATCATTTTCGTTAGTTTTTTCCCCTTGTTGGGCCTTTTTAATTAAATTGTTTATTAAGTGTTTTGGATAACTGTTACATAAAAGTAATGTTCTTATCTTGTTAAAATTTTTCCTTTCACTTATCACTGATTTTGATCACCTTCCTTATTAAATTTAGAGCAGTATTTGTCTTTTTGTTTTATGGGTTGTGTTGAATGAAAATTGCTGATGCGTCCTTATGAAATAGATTTTGTGTACCAATCTGTTATGATCTTGTTGCCCTTTCTATATAATTTTATATCCAAATACGGTATGCAGCTATGTTCTTCCTTTTCGATCGTGAAGTTTAGTTTGGTATGATAATTGTTAAATGCTTTTAGTATGATTTCTTCGTCGCTTTTCTTTATTATGGCAAATATATCGTCTACGTATTTTGTGATGAATTTAATTTTTACATTATTTTTTTTAATTCGTCTATTGTTACCTCGAGTAGTTTATCTAAAACTATGTCGGCTATAGTTGGGGAGAGTGGGTTCCCCATAGGCATGCCATATGTTTGGTTGTATAGATTGTCTTCAAAGATAAAATAATTGTTTTCATTTAGACAGAATTGTAATATTTTTAAGAATTGTGCTTTTGGAATTTTTGTAAATTTATGTAAAGTGTTCCACTGTTTCATTATGTTATTGATGGCTAAGTGAATTGGAATATTCGTGAAGAGTGATACGACATCTAATGAGATTGAAATTTCATCATCATCCACTGTTATGTTCTTCAGACTGTTTTCAAGAGAATTTTTAATGTGATATTTGTCCTGTGGAATGTTTTTTAAGATGTTGCCAATATATTTTGAAAGGTTGTAACATGGTACTTCAATTGATGGACGTAGCGGCATGTCAGGTTTATGTATTTTCGGTAACCCGTATAAACGTGGTGCTGTAGCAGAGTTTGATGTGAGTTTTAAGGCCGGGGCACATAGAATCCGTCGCACAGTGTCGTGATTTCATATAACGAGTGGCCATAAATAGAAGGAGTGGTTATAAAGAGTTGAAATTTGGCACACGTATTTTATTTGACAAAAGAAAAAAAATATTAAAATTTCAAAAACTTTGGAGCAAGGATTCGTATCCTTCCCATATATCCTGAAATTAAAAAAACGTCATAAAAGATAGAAAAAAGTCCGAACTTCATGAAATTTTGTATAGTCATTTAGTTTGATACCCTAAATGATTTGATAAAATTTTATCCAAATCGGAGCAAGGACACGCCTATCTCAAAAATGTCCTTTTTCAAAAAATTAAAAAAAAAGTGAACAAAAATTTTAATTTTTAAATTAATTTCATACACGAAACACTTGTAACAAGAATAATGTGTGTGTCAAATTTTATCCAATTTTAATAATTTTTACCAATTTTTTATATTAATTTTTTTTAATAAAATTTTTGGCGATTTTTTGTCTTAAATTTTTTTAAAAACGAAAAAAATTCAATGAAAAAAATTCAAATGGAAAGTAAAGTAAATGTTACTTTTTAATGTTTACACATGTTTTATTATTTAAATAAATTATAAAAAATAATGTTTTGAACAATTTTTATTTATTAAATACAATAAAAAAGAAAATGTTAGAATTTGTTTACTCTATTCATCCGAATCACTTTCTTCAAGCTGGTTTATTAAATTTTCTTGATTATCCGCATAAATATTATTTTCCTCAATAATGAAATCATTTATTTCTTCACAACTCCTTTTACTTATTTTATCTTCTTTTCTATGTATAGATAACTTTGGTTCAGACTTCAAAACCATTCTTTCTATTAGGTCTTTATTAGTATTTGTACGACTATTTTTTCGAGTATGGTTTAAACGAGTTTTTCTAAAAATTTTATGAGTGGCTTCTATAGCTTCCTCAGATAACATACCTACTGGAATCTTGGAGTTTTTTATAAATTCTGCTCCATGAACTAGTATTTTGTGGACAGTAACAGGCATACAATACCAAGAATATTTTTGAACATATAAATTCCATGTTTCTCTAAGCAGCTGTTGAAAATTTATAATATTTATTGTTTTACTGCTTTATGCTAGATGAGACATCAATGTTGCTGAAAAACCGTCTCGCAGTATTCCCATCATTTGTTGTACCAAAACCGGTTTTAACTTTATCTACATTTAATCCAAGCTCCTTTTTAAAATCTTCGTGAATCTTAGATTCTCTTTGATTTAAAATTTGCTTATCATCATTTTTTGAAACTCTCCAAATTTTTAGAGGCAACCTGTAAGCCGAATTTTCTTTTTCCATATAATAGCATATTGGACGACAATACCTTATTGAGGAATGTTTTAAATTATTCCATAAACTGTTTTCTGTACCCCAGTCTAAAAATCTTAATGGAACAAATGAAGCAACAAATAAATATTCATCCCGCGAATTTGGATCATTAAACTTTTGTTTGTAATTGCTATGGCCTGAACTACCATCAAATCCCCATTTAATTTCCAAAACTACATCATTTTGGGTTTCAAAATCATTTAAATCTAATAAACTTTTGGCTGTCATATTTAGAAAATTTTGTAGTGGTATTTTTACTGACGTTTCTGATATTGATATATTTTCCGGAATATACTTTTTCTTTGCTTTTTGTAGACTATAATATGATGGAAAACAGTTCTTGTGCACATCATTTACAACCGTTCGCATATTTTCATATTGTCTATACGATAGATCATTATCTATTAATAATGCTAAAGCCTTTTCTACGGAAATAGAAGTTTCTGGAGTTGGGCTAGATACTCTTTGAACAGCTCTTCGTAATTGCTCAGGGCATGTAGACCTCACAAGATCATCTACCTTTCTTCTTTTGGTTCGTTCAGAACTTTCATTAAAGCCTACTCTTGGTCTTCCTTTACGACTTGTACTTGGTCCCTTAATAAATAAAAAAACATGTTATTTATTATATTATAAAAAATAAATATTCAGATAATGATATTACAATGTATATATCTTCTTCTTCTTCCACTTCTTCTACTTCTTCCACTTCTTCATCAACTTCTTCCACATCAAAAAATGAATTTAGCCAGAAAAAGTTTTTGTTTTCAAACACAGATTTCTTTCTGTAGCATTTTTCCCAACTTTTTTTTATTCTAGCTAGAATTGATTTAAGTCTTACAATACTTTTCTGTTGCAATTGTGTCTTAAATTTATCTTCTAAATGATTTTTAATTTCCGTAAGGGCTAGGGAGTGTGTTGTATGTTTGTGCCAAATATTGAAAATTTGCCTAATTTGCACTTGCCTTGACACTGAAAAAGTAAAAAAAATTGACTATTCTGCCAAGCTCTGCAAAAGAGACCCATTTTTTTTAAATGTACATACTTGTATCAATATTATATTAAAGTATCAAAAATAAACTCGAATAAACTTTTTTTTAGACCTTCTATAAACTTGTAAGTTGTAAACAATTAAAAAAATTTCTTTCTGTTTACATTCAGAATAACGGTACAAAACACATGATGAATTAAATGTAAAAAAAAAATTTTACTATAGCTGTGTTCATTTACTGAAAATTGTTAACAATTGTTAACAATTTTTGATAGAAAGTGTTCATTAACTCCAAAAATTTTCAACGAGAGAGCGTCAAAAGAGAGCAACAAATTGAGACACAAAAAAATTGTTGAAAATTCTTGATAGTAAAATTTTTACTTTCAATAATTGTTCAAACAGCTGTTTTGTGTTTGTATTTACAAATCAAGTTTGCTAAAAGAAGTTGGGAAATAAAAATATTTTTGCAAAATTTAAGAAATTCTAAGTGAATGTTAATTTTTAAAGCGATGAAATATATTAATACGATAGAAAACCAATTTTTGTTTAATTTAGGACCAACCGCACAAAAATAAGATGTCTAAAGCAATGGAATTTAGCAACACAGGATCTAGTACATCAGGGCCAGAGGATGTTGCAGCAAATTTTAGTATTGCAAATATTATGAGTATCTAGATACTCGGTACTTTACACTATGGCGGTAGATAATCCAATTAGTTCATACATAAATATATTTAATGTTAATGTAAATTTGACTATGTAATTTAGACAATTAGCAGTATCTTGGAAACCATAAGAGGGAATTTCTTGAAATTAAAAAAAAGCTAATATGTACTAAATATTTCAAAATTAAAAAAATGTCAAAACGAAAAATCGCCAAAATGAAAAAGCGTTTAACGGAAAAAACACCAAAATTGCAAAAAAATTACTAAAACGCAAAAAATCACCAAAACTAAAAAGATCGCCAAAAAAACTTAAAAAAAAACCCAAAAACCGAAAAAAGTCGCCAAAACGAAAAAAACACTAAAACTAAAAATATCGTCAAAAACGAAAATTCGCCAAAAATGGAAAAAATCACCAAAGCGAAAAAAGCGTCAAAGCTAAAAAATCGCCAAACACCGAAAATTTGCTAAAACGAAAGTGTCAAACCCAAAAAATCGCTAAAACTAAAAAAATCAGCAAACACCGAAAAAATTCCCAAAACCCAAAAAAGCGCCAAAACTAAAATAAATCTCTAAAAAATCGTCAAAAAGTAAAAAAAAACGTTAAAACAAAAAAAAAAAACGCTAAAACAAAAATATTGCCAAAACTAACGAAAATACACAAATAAACATACGTTATTCTGGCATATTCTGTGTTTCACAAAAAATAAAATAATGTGAATTTTCTTGGCATTGTTGTTATAAAAAATTATTTATAACAACAATGCTATGAGAAATACACATAATTTTATTTTTTTGTGAAACACAGAACATGCCAAAATGACGTTAACATAAAAATATTTCTGCAACTTTCGATTGATAATTGGTCCCAAAATGTAATCCATATATAAATTTTTTAAATATTGTACTTCATTACAAAATAATTTGTTTTTGTTTTCATTACCTCAAAAGTTTAAAATTTCAGATATGTACCCTTTTTTCAATTTCTTATTCAATTTTGTTGAAAAGAAATAATAATAAATGCCGAAATCACATTATTTTTATAGTAATAGGTACATATATTACATTTTTCCACATATAGGAGTAGTTATTAAGTACTCATATATACCTATATATTATAACACTATTTTAGCTTGAAAATTTTGGATGGTAAAGTGTTCATTTACTTTTTATTATTTTTGAGAGTAATTTTACAAAATTCCTTTTTACTCTCTCGTTGATGGAAAGTGATAGGAAAGTAAATGAACAAAGCTTATATTTTAGTAATGTCATACTTTAATATTTATAAATAATTTAACTGCATTATCGACAATTTACGTTAAATTAACCCATTTGTATATACGCTATTTTTCACGTTTTTTGTGTGCATATTGCATACTTACCAAAAACTTTCAACTTCGATTGGCTATAACTTTGTCAAAAATATTTTTTTTTTTCAAAAATTCTTTTTGATTATTGTAATTTGAAATCTAGTTTATCAAACTGTTTTAACAGATTTTTAAAATTCCAAAAGTCGTTTTTTTATTTTTGGCCGCTGACACCACACAGTGCGTCGTACGTTATACGTCGTCTTTTTTAACTGACATTAACGTAACGACGGAGGAGGTTGACACAATGAGTACTTTGTTGACGGATATTAAAACAACTGTTTTTTCTTCGCATGTTTCTGCAGATAAATTTGATTTGATTTTATTTATTTATTTTATTTGTTTTTATTGTTTTATTTAATTTTTGGTGCCAAAAAGCAGAAAAAACTAAATCGAAACAAAGCAAAAAACCAACTGATAGCTGTCAAAGTACTCGACGTACGTTAAAAGTTAAAAGTTTGCCAACTTTAGTACTTTGCTCTTATAGTAGGAGTTATCTTCGGGCTAGTGATGGTCAAACCAAAAATAAATAAAACTAATTCATTTTATTTTAAACACCCAACGTTTCGTTTGTTTGCTTCAAACTTCTTCAGGGGTATATTTTATTTATAAAATAAATTCTTGTTTTACATGTTAATATTTATCACTCATTACTTATAAATAAAAAACTGGACTTCACGACACAGAATTTGTATAAATAAAAATAAATAATTAAATAAAAACAATACTACACAAAATTTTATTTGTCAACCTTAACGCTAATATCACAGAACTTGAACTGTACTTTGCGTTGACGGAAACGTACCGAATGTGACTAAGCTCATAAGAAAACATGTATTTCAACTTAGTTGTCAGTTGAAAAAGGCGACGTATAACGTACGACGGATTCTATGTGTCCCGGCCTTTATTTTCTCATATTTTGTTATTAAATTCTGTTTGTAGAGATCCATTACTATTTTGTTATTTGTTCTAAGTAATTTTTGTGTAGGGTCAATTCTCATTAATTTATATGTTGTCCTGTCTTCTAGTAGTTTTTCCATGCCTCTCTTATAGTTTTCTTTATATATAATAACTGTTTTATTACCTTTGTCTGCTTTTGTTAATATTATGTCTTTTTGTTTTTCTAAAAATTTCCTAGTTTTTTTCGAAAATATTGAGAATAAACTTCTCTTTTGACTTATTTTTTGAAGTTCTTTTATATGTTAGGATTCGATTAGCTATTCTTGATCTCGTTATTTCTTTTTCCCTATCGTCGTTCAAGGTTTGAACCCATTGTTCAATATCAGCCACTAAATCAATCGGTGAAAAATTATTCCTGCTTACAGGGAGAGTAAATTTTCCTCCCAGGGAGAGTAGCAATTTGCTGCCTTCGCTGAATTCTACATTCGTCTTATTAACAAGCCATTCAGGATTGTATGTGAGGTTGTACTTCTCAAGCTGTCCGATCTGTAATTTTTCCATTTTTGCAAGCAGCGTCGTCTTATAGGCAGATGCGATTTTCTTATTATATGCATCTTTCTATCTGTCTTGCAATAAATTTCTCATGGTCGTCATTGCTTATTATACATCTTAAGTTTGTTTCCATATCCAAGTTTTATAAAATATTAGTATAAAAATTTAGCGGAAAATCGCCAAAAGTAGAAATAAAATCGCCAAAAACTATTTCATGTCAATTTTTCTCATCCAAATTCAAAATCCATTAACGACTGTAATTAAATATGAAAAAGCTTCAAAATCACATTGTTTTAATTTCTTCCAGACAAGTTTTGGTGGGATTTATTTGCGAATATACTTTTTCAACAAAGTAATTTTCCTGAATTATAAAAATTTTTAAGTTAAGTTTTGTTGAAAAATAACCATAAAAATCGCCAAAAAAATTTATATATCGCCAGAAAAATCGCCATGTCGCCAAGTCAAAAATTTTGTCGCCAAACAAGTTGAAAAATCGCCACGTTTGGCTAGAAATCGCCATATCTGACAACGATGGTGTCGTTCAGTATTTTTATTTGCTCATTTAGGGAAATACCACCAGTTTGCAATTTTTTGATATTGTTGGCAATAAATCCATAATTCGATGCAATAAAAACTAAATCTGTTTTTGTTTTAGATTTACGTAAAGCTTCTTTCGCAATTTTAGTCAATTGAGCATCATCCTTCAAACTATCTAAAATTTTCTAAACTTTTTCGTTGTTGGTAGCATAATAATTTACAGCCTCAATCCATGTGTGTTGTTATTGGTTCAGGAGGGAGAGGAAGTTCCGGATACATAACTTTAAATACTTCTACTCGGTGCTTTTAGAAAAATCTTTTTAACATTAGAAATTATTTTGTCCACATTTACATAATATATATATATAATAATATATAGTTTCACAAACTCTATGAAGACCATGGGCTAAACATGTTATATGTGTCATTTTTGGGTAAAATGTTTTAATGGATTTGGCAGCTTTCACCATGTATGGAGCAGCGTCTGTTACAAAAAGTAAAACCAATTCATTATTAAAGTTAACATCCAAGATTTTAATAGAATCATCAAAAAGTCTTGCGATTGTCGAATGATTAGTTTTATTTATGGTTACAGAGTTTAACAAAAACTTATTTTTGTAGTTTCTTCATCAGAACTCCATACTCCAACTATAACGTTTGCTACATTTCTTCCCTAAAACCGAATAAAGCGCCAAAACTAAAATAAATCGCTAGAACGCCAAGACCAAAAAAATGCCAAAATTAAAAATATCGGCGAAAAAACCAAAAATAGCAAAAAACGAAAAATTCAAAAAAAAAAAAAACAATATTACAAAAAGCGCCAAAACCAAAAAAAAAATCGCCAAAACAACGAAAAAAACTTAATAAATAAAAAAACTAAACAAAAAAGCGCAACGATACAACTGCCGAAATGAAAAAGGGGCAAAACCGAAAAGTGCTATACATATGTGTGTTCGTACGGAACACTTTCGTGTGCCAAAGTCGCACTTTACTGAATTTAGTGTATAATAGTGTGGCACCTACAACGCCCTTTTGATGCGATTTTTTAGTCTGTCAGACTTCTGTAAAATTTTCCTGTGAATGAATCGTGTGATCGTGTAGGATAGTGAATCAGTGCCTTAAGTGCGTTCACCTGGTATGAATTCGCCTTGCGAAAAAGCATAACAGGTAGACTCACCTGAATTCGGTTTGGAAAATATCCTCTTTGTGTGTCAAAAAACGTACTGAAAAATATGTCAAGAGAGCATTGATATGCGAACTAGATCAAAAATACAAGCGTCGAAAATAAGCAAAAATAATCACCTAATATGTAGAGGTCACCTGTATTTGCCTTCACATTCATACGTACATCAATTCTCCTCGATGTACATCAGATGCCAGGGCGAATTATAGCAGGTGGCCGCGACAGATCAGGTGATTATATTTTGCTCATTTTCTCCGCTTGTATTTTTCATCTAGTTTGGATGTCAAATGCATTATTGCCATATTTCTCAGTACTTTTTTTACAAACAAAATGGTTATTTTCCAAACCGAATTCAGGCGAGCCTACCTCATGAATTTGCTTTGTTGCCGCAGTAGCGCCACATGGTTTTAAATTCGCCTTGGTAATGTCATTGGCTAGTTCAGTTCGCCGTATCCGATTCGCTTGGAGCGCCACCTGGTTGTCAACTCGCTTTGGTTACTTTAGTGGCAAATTCAGTTCGCCGTAGTCGATTCGCTGTACGCCATCTGGTTGTAAAATTTTCAATTACACGTTAAAAATAGCTAGAATATAGTAATGACAATAATTTTACAAAAAAATGCTCTTAAAAGTAAAATAGGCTAAATAAAATATGCCCTTACGGGCAAAATATGCTCTGAAAAATCGATGCCAAAATTCTTAAAAAGTTCTGAAACGGATAAATAACTACCTTATATGTTTGTAAGACATCTAGCAAAAAATATGATTATCTTATTTTTGGTTGCCCTGGTGATGTAGAAACAATCAAAGAACTTTGAAGGTAAAGTAAAATATTTTTTTTACATACGGCCGATAATATTTAAATTTATTTTGCGCCCAGCTGCGAACAAACAACACGTCCGGTTACTTCAAGATTATGTTGCGAATTTAAAAAATTATTTTGAGATATATATGTACATAGTGCCGTGCCTACAAACCCTATACTAACTTCTTGTTGAGCATTTTTTTTTTTGGAAAATTGTCGTCCGGACCAACCGTGTTAAGAATTATTGACTGTATCAAATAAGCTATGAGTCGCTTTACATAACTGATAACCACATAACCCTCCTTTTGGCTTTACTGTAGTCGGTTAAAAATATTTACATACATACATACATATATTATGAAGTGTAAAGCTGAATTTTATAAAAAATTTTAACTATTTTTCATGAAATTAATGATGTCTCTATGTTTAACCTTTACCACGGCATGATCTTATATTTACTTTTTTTATGTTAAAACTATAGTTAAATTAAGAAAAATATATGACCGTTTTTATTTCAGATACCATGACAACTATTGGAGATCGCGTCCTAAATATATCATTACCCAAAATTGGAGAAAAAAGTCTATTTACCAGAGACCTTGAAGATGCATTGCGTAATGGTGGTGTTGATTTTGTGGTACATTCTTTAAAAGACTTACCCACCGCTCTACCAACTGGTATGGCCATTGGTGCGGTACTTGAACGCGAAGATGCAAGAGATGCCCTTGTACTAAGACTAGATTACAAAGGGCATACAATTGATACACTGCCAAAGGGAAGCGTTATTGGTAGGATCATATCTTATTTAGGCTTTAGTTAGTTTCTCAACCCATTTCATTTTCAGGCACTTCATCATTACGCAGAACCGCTCAAATTCGTAGACAATATCCTAATTTGGTTGTTTGCGATATACGTGGCAATCTAAATACTCGTTTGGCTAAACTTGATGCAGTTGATTCAAAATTTGCGGGTATTATTTTAGCTCAAGCTGGTTTGGTGCGCATGGGTTGGCATGATCGTATAAGTCAAGTGTTAAACCCAACTGATTTACTGTATGCCGTAGGACAGGGAGCACTTGCTGTAGAGTGTCGTGCAAATGATAATGATATATTGGCCATGCTTCGCACTCTAATGTGCTTATCCACCACATGTCGAATTTTGGCTGAACGAAGTTTTCTCAAAACCCTCGGGGGTGGTTGCAGTGCTCCCGTTGCTGTGTTTAGCATCCTTAACGGAGATTTAATGAAAGACGCTAACAACTTTAAAGCTCTCAACCTAATTTTGGATGGAGCAGTTTGGAGTCTTGACGGTTCTGTGGAAATCCGAGACAAGAAATCTTGTTCATTTGGCATAGCAACTGAAAACAATAATATAGATGATGACGACAGTAGTAGCGACGAGCCTCCAGTAAAGCGTTCTAGAACTGGCAACACAAAAGATCCTTTAATGGAAAGCAAAAATAGCCCACCGATTATAAATGATGATGCTTATGTCAATGAATTAACCGAAATTTACAACATTGACAAGTTAGTCGAAAAGCATATTAATTTGGCTAGAAAATGTCCGGTTGTAAGCTCGGAAATTACTATAGATAAAACAAACGGCAATCTGACTGCTGAAACTGGTGGCGGTGACGCGGACAAAATTCTGAGCAAATCTTGCCCACTGCCGATTGCGATAGGACAAGATGTTATGGGTCAATGTCCAGTTGTGGGAAACGACACGAAAATTGTTCTTGCCTCCGTTGGCAAATGTCCCATGACAAAAAATAACTCTAATTGTAATATCAACAATATTTCGTATAAAGGAGATCAAATTGATTGTGCTCCTTCTGTGTCTGCTGCTTCTAAGTGTCCTTTTGCTTCAATGCACAATCGAAATGACGCCGAGTTTACTAAAAAGCCTTATGATAATGAATCCACTTTACATGGCAAATGTCCATTTTTACAAAAAACTGTTAAAATGTTTGATTACACCGATGACGAAAAACCCCAATCACAGCCTTTGCAGAATGTTCTGATTCAAGATGTAGACAATTTGTTTTGTGGACTTTATCAACACGCTTGCCACAATCGCGAAGTTTATGTGATATGTAACAGGCTAGGACAGCAATTGGCAGAAGATTTAATTAAAAAAGGTGCCTTAGATGTAATGAAGTGCGCTCAGGCAGAAATCCATAGTAAATCCTAAGAAGTATAATATATAGTTCAATAATATTGTTAAAATTTTACTTTGATTTAAGTATTGATTGCTTTATCTTATTGATGCCCGTAATTTCAACAAATAGATATCCAAAGCGTAAAGTACCCAATAGATATGCTTTACAGGTACCACCATAACTAAAACAAATACAACACCAAAAAACACATGTATTTTGTTGGTAGAAATACCCCAGAAAAATGTCAAATCCATTATCTGTGAGTCGCACACATTCATAAGCTCTCTTAAAATTTACTAACACATGCCCGTTGTTGATAGAAAAATCCCAGACATGTGTCAAAATCTATTGTATGTGTGACGCACACATGATCAAATTTACTAAAACAGCTGTTCTTGTAGTGGTACCTGCTCAATCTATCTTGATTCAAACTGTCAAATATTTTTACACTGAAAGTTTTCACGTACTCGAAAAACTAGCAACAAGAGACTGAAAAATTAACATAAAAAGTGGAGAGAAAAAAATGTTTTCCAAGTTTTTGCTAGTCATGATCCAATAACTAGGGGTATGCATCTCTGCAACAAAAATGCCATAATCGTGAAGATGTCAATCAAACTCCATATAAAAAAAATTTTGTTTGTTTTTTTATATGAAGTGTGACATCTTTACGATGGTAAACAAAAAACAGCTGTCGAGTTGCATTACCTGATTATTGGATCATGTTACATACGAATAATAGATAATTAGTATTTGGAACGATTTTCCGTCATCCCACGTCAAAATTGGTTTGTAAACAGACCGGTTTCGGCTATGTGCCATCTTCAGTGTTCTATTGAATACTAAATCTAGTATTAAATTTAGTATTCAATAGAACACTGAAGATGGCACATAGCCGAAACCGGTCTGTTTACAAACCAATTTTGACGTGGGATGACGGAAAATCGTTCCAAATTCAAAAAAACCCCGTCGGAAGAAAAACACAACAGATAATTAGTGTTATCCATTGGGTTTATATTCTACAAATTGCATTGTTGTATTATTTAACCCACAACCTCAACAGCTCTTCCCCTTAGAATATTCTACCCCACTGTTGGTATTGTGTCTCAGCCAAAGTGGCCAGCATCACAAAAGAGAAATAAGAAAGTATTAGTGTTTCCTTTTGTTTTGTTTTACGCATACATTTGTAAAATGTGCAACACTTTTAATTGGATAAAATGAAACACCAACTCGTATTTTTTGTCTCTTGCTCAACTAGCCGGCATAAAAAGCTGATTTGGGCAATTTTCAAGTGTCAAAGTTGACGTGTCTGGTTAGACTGTGCCTGATTATTGGATGATGTTGCTAGTAAAATTTTTACTAGCAGGAATTAGCTAAACAGCTGTTTAGATCTTTTGTTTAAAAAAATATGTTTGAAAAATTCTTGATAAAGTTAACTTTTTTATAATTTCAATGAATTATTAAGAATGTTTAATGTTTAAAAGTCAAAAATATTAAATACGGTAAGATTCGATATTTTTTAATTTGACTGCAGTAGTGGCCGTTAAAAGAGTTTAAAACGCTTGAATTTGGTGGAAGAAAATTTTCCATCTCAAGGATAAATAAGGTACTAACAGTTAATGTAACGTTTTTTGGGTGTAAAAACTGTTTGTGTTACTTGCAAATTTTTGCTAGTAAAGCGTTCATTTACTTTTTCTTATCTGGGAGATTAATTTTGTAAATTTCTGCTTTACTCTCTCGTTGCTAGTTTCTGCTAGGAAAGTAAATGAACAGACTTGCTATAGGTAACTATGCACGGAGAGATATATATTTGATAAACTTACGGGCATCAGTTCTTGTTAACTTCTGTGTGGGTATAATGTTATATAGGTTGATTGTAACACACTTAGTTATGTACATATATACATACTGGACGTATGTTTGTAATTTTGTAAAATTGGTTCTATTGGAACTTCGTAGTTTAGAAGAGATTCGCAGAAGAATCCGTCTAGTTTAGATCTGGCGTAGAACCTTTCCCACGCTGTGTGGGGAGGGCGGTCAAAAATGAAAAAAATAAATAAATAAATGTTATAACTTTTAAACTATGAATGTATCTTTGTTCTATAGACTACATCGTATGATATTCAGAAAGATTTGTTTAAATATGTAGACATTTAAGAAAGTCATAGCTAACTAAGTTTATTAAAGTTTTTGGTGAGTATGCGAGATATCAGAAAATTGGCGAAATATTGCGAATATGTTAAATGGGTAATTTAACAAAAATTGTCGATAAAGCGGTTTGATTTTTCTTTGATACTTTAGTAAGATATCTAAAAAATATAGCAGAGCTGTTTTTTACCCGACTGCGCGACGCAAAGAAGGGTATTGTGTTTATCAGCCTATGTATGTGTGTTCCTTTGCGGCACTATATAAACCGAACGCGTAAACCGATTTTGACGATTCTTACGTTAATCGATTCGTCTTAATCCGGGGAGTGTCGCTAATAATATTGTTACGAAATGAAAATGCAGATTCAAATGTAACGGCACAAACTGACAACCCGATCATTATCTGCTTTATACCCCTAAATCACTGTAATAAAATCAAAACCTGGCAACCAAGTACCACAATTGAACTTGGCATCACTCGACAACTGCCAATAGAATTCAAAATAACGGAAAATGGAAGTTTCCGGAATCTTCAGGAAATGGTAGCTAGAACTTACAAGATTATTCGAGACTGCTTAACTGCAATTACAAACAGTGACATTAAACTTAAACAACATCAACTGCAAGAGATGTAAACTTGATAACAGCGTAATTTGTTAAAGTTGCAAACATTAGAGTATGTGTGTGTGCAAACAGAAGAAAAATCACATGCATCTACACACGCTCATACACTACACCATAGCAAGACCAAATGATCATGCCGTATACTTAAAGATAAAAAGAGACAACTACGTTCCAGAAAGTCAGCGAAGTTACCAGAAGGTTTTATAATCGACTATATAAGGGGAGGCTGCCAGACGACATGGATAAGTGTGTTTTTAAACTTAGACGAGTAAACATCGCCAAGAATATGTGAAGTTTGATTTTGCATAAGCTAATGAGGCCTAACGTACTTTATGTTAATAAAAATGCATAGTTTTTTATTACATATTTTCCCAACGTTTCGTGAATTTTTTGTTCACTTTCTCAAGGGATTCGTCTATTTTATTAAAAAGAAAAATTATTTCAACACCGTTAGTTTAGTGATAATTAACAAAATTTTTTAAAAAATTAACTTACATAGTAAATAATTACTACGTCATCTGTGGAAAAATATACTTAAAATTATTTTAAAATTACTTTAAAAAATTTTTTTAAAACACACAAAACTATAAAACTAGTATCACAGGTTGTATTTTAATTTTATGTTATTGCCACTCTATAATTCGCGCTCAAGTTGTCAGTGTCCTCCTTTATATTCATTGTTTTATCTATTTTTTGTTGTATCCTTAAACTTTCTGTTGTGTATCTCTTTCTTACATTATTCACTTTATCTAATATTTTTATGTTGTCAAAATCGGGCTTATGTTTAGTTTTTACTATGTGTTGTGACAGCGCGGTACTTTCCTTATTTCTATTAATGTCAGCTTTGTGTTCGTTTACTCTTATCTCTAAATTTCTCTTTGTTGTGCCAATATAAACTAGATCGCAGCTGTTGCTTTCATTACCTTTGCATGGTATTTCGTAAACAACGTTGTTTTGTTGTAATTTGGCTATCGGTGTTTTTGTTTTTGTAAATATTGTACTTAGTGTTTTGTTGGATTTGCAAGCAAAGCAAACGTTATTTTTATTTATTGCAGTTTTTATGTTTTTATTGTCCGTAAGGCCAGGAACAAATTTTACACTGTAAAAACATTTATCTTCTCTGTCAGTGTTGCCGTGTTGGTTATTTTTTGACGATTTATATTGTATGATGAGGGATTTTATTAGTGATGCAGGAAAACTGTTATTAGTTAATATTCTTGTTATTTTTTGTATATTTTGTGTATGAAATTGATCGTCACTTATCTCTAAGACCCGGCGAATGAAGTTTTTGGCTGTGTTGATAATTTGTGATTTAGGCTGCGTTGAGTTAAAATTAATTATTCTACCTGAAGAAGTGTCTTTTGAATACCAATCAAATACGATTTTATTTTCACCTCTGAATAGCTTAGTATCAAGGTAGGATATTCTTCTGTCATCCTCTACTTCAATAGTAAATTGTATTTTCGGGTGGTAACTGTTGAGGGTGTTTAAAATTTCATCCTTGTCGTCAATGTTGATTATGGCTAAAATGTCATCTACGTATTTTGCTACGTATTTAATATGAATGTTTTTGTTTTTCAATTCAGACAGTTAGGTTGAACAGGCTGCCGGTTTCTAACAACCGGCCCACTTGGGTCCTTTGGTCCCTTTGTGATGTCCCCTGCTATCAATTAAGCAAATATTTAGGAAATATTCTGAAAAGCATTATATCGGACAAATACAACGTAAAAAATTCTTTAGATTTGAAACAACAACTGAAATGCATAAAATTGGATCACAATGACTCTCTGGTATCTTTCGATGTCATATCTCTTTTCACTAATATTCCTATTAACACCGCTATTAATAATATTATAGAAAAATGGAACAAATTACAAACTAATACCAAAATCCCACGCTCAAAATTCGTAGAAACATTAAAGTTTTGTCTATACGATAACAACTATTTCATCCATGATAACACAGTTTATAATCAAATTTTCGGTATGCCTATGGGAAACCCACTTTCTCCAACAATTGCTGATATTGTATTGGATAACTTACTTGACGTGGCACTGTCTGAATTGAAAAACAAAAACATTCATATTAAATACGTAGCAAAATACGTAGATGACATTTTAGCCATAATCAACATTGACGACAAGGATGAAATTTTAAACACCCTCAACAGTTACCACCCGAAAATACAATTTACTATTGAAGTAGAGGATGACAGAAGAATATCCTACCTTGATACTAAACTATTCAGAGGTGAAAATAAAATCGTATTTGATTGGTATGCAAAAGACACTTCTTCAGGTAGAATAATTATTTTTAACTCAACGCAGCCTAAATCACAAATTATCAACACAGCCAAAAACTTCATTCACCGGGTTTTAGAGATAAGTGACGATCAATTTCATACACAAAATATACAAAAAATAACAAGAATATTAACCAATAATAGTTTTCCTGCATCACTAATAAAATCCCTCATCATACAATATAAATCGTCAAAAAATAACCAACACGGCAACACTGACAGAGAAGATAAATGTTTTTACAGTGTAAAATTTGTTCCTGGCCTTACGGACAATAAAAACATAAAAACTGCAATAAATAAAAATAACGTTTGCTTTGCTTACAAATCCAACAAAACACTAAGCACAATATTTACAAAAACAAAAACACCGATAGCCAAATTAACAACAAAACAACGTTGTTTACGAAATACCATGCCAAGGTAATGAAAGCAACAGCTGCGATCTAGTTTATATTGGCACAACAAAGAGAAATTTAGAGATAAGAGTAAACGAACACAAAGCTGACATTAATAGAAATAAGGAAAGTACCGCGCTGTCACAACACATAGTAAAAACTAAACATAAGCCCAATTTTGACAACATAAAAATATTAGATAAAGTGAATAATGTAAGAAAGAGATACACAACAGAAAGTTTAAGGATACAACAAAAAATAGATAAAACAATGAATATAAAGGAGGACACTGACAACTTGAGCGTGAATTATAGAGTGGCAATAACATAAAATTAAAATACAACCTGTGATACTAGTTTTATAGTTTTGTGTGTTTTAAAAAAATTTTTTTAAGTAATTTTAAAATAATTTTAAGTATATTTTTCCACAGATGACGTAGTAATTACTTACAATGTAAGTTAATTTTTTAAAAAATTTTGTTAATTATCACTAAACTAACGGTGTTGAAATAATTTTTCTTTTTAATAAAATAGACGAATCCCTTGAGAAAGTGAACAAAAAATTCACGAAACGTTGGGAAAATATGTAAAAAAAAACTATGCATTTTTATTAACATAAAGTACGTTAGGCCTCATTAGCTTATGCAAAATCAAACTTCACACATAATTGACTTGGCCAAAAAATATTACCAAGAATAGTTAGTGTGTACATCGCATTTAGTTGTACGCGTTTTTAAAGTAATAAATAAAGTGTTACTGAGAATTTATTTGTAAAATAAATATCCTTGTTTTATTTTATTGCTATTCAACGAATCCTGTGAAAATAATAAAACCGTTTTTATGTAAAGGACTAAAAACGTAACAATTGGTGTCAGAAGTAAAATTGCAAAATAAAAAGGACATTATTAATAAATAAGATAAAAAAAGGACATTATTAATTAATAAAAAGGACATTAATAATAATAAAAAGGACATAAAAAAAATAAATAGAAGCCATGAAGTTTGAAGAGCTAAAAGTTGAGCAGCTAAAGAAGGAGCTGAGTAAGCTGGAACTGCCAACAACGGGCAATAAAGTGGAACTTCAGAAGAGGCTGATAGATGAGTTCAAGCAGCGTGGCATCGACATCGGGACATACGAATTTGAGGATAAAGAGGAAATAGAGGTATGTACTCGTGCCACGACAAGCAGCATAGATTTAAGTACAATGTTCGCCGCTATGATGGAAAAATTTCAAGAAGTTATGGGTTGGGTGTCAACAAGCCGTAGCCGACTGGATAGCAAACTGCCCATAGTGCATCGCAGCAAAAGGACCAGCAAGAAAAAGTCGAGGACAGCTGCAACAATACAACTCGGGTGCACCATTTTAGCGGATAGCAATGGATGTAGCAGGTCCTTTTCCCGTCAGCGACGCCGGGAATCGCTATTTTCTTGTGGTGATGGACTATTTTAGTAAATGGCCAGTAGTGAAATTCACTAACTTTTAACGCTTAAATAAAAGGTAATTTTGTCTCCAATAATTACTGTTTGAATTAACGCTTATTTGATTCGTTAACTTCGTGTTAAGGCATTTGTTAAAATTTTATATCACTTTCCAACACTATTAAAATAAACGAAAAGCACAAAGAGAAATAGAGAAAAAACAAATGAATTTATGCTTGTACACGAACATATTTTCATGAATTTCTTTAATTTTGAGAAATAAAAGTTAAACTAATTATTTAAACAATATAAATATTGTTATTTATATATAAAAGATGTTATATGTGTGAATATTGTTGTCGAATAATTATTTGAGTTTTGCGAAAAGACGACGTGCTTTAACTGAACAGCTGACTGTTGTCTGTTCAATAACACCACAAAAATTATTGCCGTTTAGTTAACGCTGCTAGTAGTGCTTAAAAGTTTAACGAATAGTAAAAACAATAATTTTGGTGTTAACTTCTTTAAACGCCTTGTTTAGCGATAAAATAAGTTTGTGAATTGCACCACAGAAGTATATGCCATACTCAATCAAGAAGCAAGGACAGTTGTGAATGTATTTGTCAACAACTGGGTATGCCGCTATGGTGTTCCAATAGAATTACATTCTGACCAAGGTAGAAACTTCGAGTCTGCTATATTCCGTGAAATGTGCGAATTATATGGGATAAAGAAAACAAGAACGACGCCGCTGCACCCACAGTCCGATGGCATGGTAGAAAGATTTAATCGTACTCTAGAGGAGTACCTGCGAAAAGTGGTAAGCGCGCATCAAAGGGACTGGGACGAGCACATTCCCAAATTTTTGTTGGCATATAGGTCAGCTGTACATGACTCAACATCACGAGCACCTGCTAAAATTGTCTTCGGGACGGAATTAAAATTGCCTGGTGATTTGGAATTTGGCGTTAAGCCTACACCAACAAGTGAAGAAGGCACCAGCTCTTCCCAAGAACAAGAAAATTTAAATGAGCTACATGAATTTGTACGCAACCGAATTAGAATGGCCAGTGACAAGATGAAGCCTAGATATGACCGAGCTGCAAATTCTGAGGGATTCAATGAGGGTCAATTGGTTCTACTTCACAACCCACAACGAAAGAAGGGATTGTCTCCAAAATTGCAGACTCATTGGGATGGACCGTATAAGGTTATTAAAAGGTTGAACGATGTCGTCTATAGGATACAGAAGTACAACAGCCCAAGGTCCAAAATGAAAATCGTACACCTGGAACGACTGGCGTACTATGGAAAAGGTGATTGTCTGCCTATTCGGGACGAACAGGCTTAAGTGGGCGGCAGTGTTACGAAATGAAAATGCAGATTCAAATGTAACGGCACAAACTGACAACCCGATCATTATCTGCTTTATACCCCTAAATCACTGTAATAAAATCAAAACCTGGCAACCAAGTACCACAATTAAACTTGGCATCACTCGACAACTGCCAATAGAATTCAAAATAACGGAAAATGGAAGTTTCCGGAATCTACAGGAAATGGTAGCTAGAACTTACAAGATTATTCGAGACTGCTTAACTGCAATTACAAACAGTGACATTAAACTTAAACAACATCAGCTGCAAGAGATGTAAACTTGATAACAGCGTAATTTGTTAAAGTTGCAAACATTAGAGTATGTATGTGTGCGAACATAAACAAACAGAAGAAAAATCACATGCATCTACACACGCTCATACAGTACACCATAGCAAGACCAAATGATCATGCCGTATACTTAAAGATAAAAAGAGACAACTACATTCCAGAAAGTTAGCGAAGTTACCAGAAGGTTTTATAATCGACTATATAAGGGGAGGCTGCCAGACGACATGGATAAGTGTGCTTTTAAACTTAGACGAGTAAACATCGCCAAGAATAGTTAGTGTGTACATCGCATTTAGTTGTACGTGTTTTTAAAGTAATAAATAAAGTGTTACTGAGAATTTATTTGTAAAATAAATATCCTTGTTTTATTTTATTGCAATTCAACGAATCCTGTGAAAATAATAAAACCGCTTTTATGTAAAGGACTAAAAACGTAACAATATGAAAGTAGTCAAAATTCAATATGGCGGCCAACAGACGCCATTTTGTTTATACGAAATAAATAAAAAGTCGGCGAACTATATCAAAATGGGTATCAATCGACAGGTATTTGAAAATCATCTTTAGGTTTCTCTTATGATTTTTAATTTCGAATGACCATTTAGGATATGTGACGGTTTAAAATTGTTTTCTTTTTTTACGCAGTCGGGTTTTTTTGATTTTTTTAAATTTATGTATATAAGTATTTGTTTGTCATATGCTCTTTACCGTTATTCTGAATGTAAACAAAAGTAAAAAGCAATAATTATTTCTTAAACTTGGAACTTTTTAATAATTATAATTATTAAAAAGTTTAGGTAGACTTTAAAAAAAAACATCAAAAGCCCTTTTTAATATTTTGATATAATCAACCTTATTCCAGTTGTCGTCGAGAACACAAAACATTGTCTGTTTCAAATTACAGTTCCAATTGTCGTTATCAACATTTATCGATTACTGTCAACATGTACTTGGCATTCTCTAAGAAAATGGGTGAGTTCCAAAACGTCAAAACAAGTTGCAGTGATGTGGACTTACTACTGTTTCGATACAAAGTAACCAACAGGCTGTTTGCTTTGTAAAAAAATCAGCAACAAAATTAGTGATACACAAGTTGCTATTGTCTACGTATCGAAAACTTTTATTATACATTTAGGGACTGTGACATTGTCTATGTTTACATCGACAAAGCATCAAAAGCCCTTTTTAATATTTTGATATAATCAACCTTATTCCAGTTGTCGTCGAGAACACAAAACATTGTCTGTTTCAAATTACAGTTCCAATTGTCGTTATCAACATTTATCGATTACTGTCAACATGTACTTGGCATTCTCTAAGAAAATGGGTGAGTTCCAAAACGTCAAAACAAGTTGCAGTGATGTGGGCTTACTACTGTTTCGATACAAAGTAACCAACAGGCTGTTTGCTTTGTAAAAAAATCAGCAACAAAATTAGTGATACACAAGTTGCTATTGTCTACGTATCGAAAACTTTTATTATACATTTAGGGACTGTGACATTGTCTATGTTTACATCGTTAGGTTTAGGAATGAATGACTTTGTTCAGTTGCATTACAAATGACGTTTTGGAACTCACCCAATTTACATTGCTATTGTATTTAGACGACACAGATTTTAAAACCCCTTCACAAAATTATGATTATTTGCAAAAAACATGCGAAAATTTATATTAACTTGAAATTTATTAGAAGTCGCTCAAACTCTTAAAACGTAGTTCGCTGTACCAGTAATAATAAGAAGAAGAGTCTAGAACAATGTTCTATATTTTTAAAAATTGGATGTGATTTTAAGTTGGTTCAAAAATTTAAACGTGCTTTAAAGTTAGCCCTTTTTTGCGCTTTTTCAAAATATTTTACTGGACATTGCTTTAAGGCCGAGACACATAGAATCCGTCATACGTTATACGTCGCCTTTTTCAACTGACAGCTAAGTTAAAATACATGTTTTCTTATGAACTTGATCACTTCTCCGTCAACGCAAAGTACAAAGTTGGCCAACTTTTAACTTTTAACGTACGTTGAGTACTTTGACAACAATTGTTTGATTTGTTCTTTGTTGTGGGTTTGTTTTTCGCTCAAAAATAAAATAATTTAAATTAAAATTTATTCGATTGTATAAAGTTTTGGTGCTTTGTTATAAAAAAATAAAGAAATTAAGAATTAAGAAATAAGAATTAAAATAAAGAATTAAAGAAATTAAAATTAATAAATAAATAACAGCTGATTTGCTCTCCGTTAACAAAGTACTCATTGTGCCAACATTATCCGTCATTCCGTTAACGTCAGTTGAAAAAGGCAACGGATGACGTATGACGGATTCTATGTGCCCCGGCCTTAATACTTGTCTTTTTTCAATTTAGCCTTTTTTAGCCCCTTTTTGAAACATTTTTGCGCGTTTTGGGTTCCAAAAGTTGGCATCACTGCCTAGTTCTGTCTGTATTCAATGCGGAATGAAAATAGTCGGAATTGGTATAGCATGGTTGCTATAAATATTAACTTGTAAAATCAAAGCTTTTATAATTCCGAAGATTTTCATATCACATGGAGAACAGAATAGGATAACTCATTAAATAATCAAACAAAATCAATAAAGGGCTGATCCAACCTTCATCTCAAGGGGAGGTCACATAGTGGAAATTCAGTCGCATACTGGGTTCGATTGTACTTAAAGTGGTGATTATTCAAGGAAGGGTGTAATTGATGAGATAATTTATTTTTTAGATTGAACCTAACCGAATTAGTTTAAAAATAACACTTTAAGCGTTTTTAAGGATATTTTTAGAATTTATTAAAATAACAAAATTGCATGTGTGTACACTGTACAGGGAGATACCAACTCAAATCGATAAAAATTAATGCATTTGTGGGACTACCCATATCGGACAATAATAAAATTTCACAAATCTGTTTCTTTTTGTAGTAACATGAATGGCACAAAATTTTGTGTCTAGCTGATCTGATTGTGGAGAAATACGTCATTATTTTTAAATTTTAAAAAAAAGGTTGAGTTAACTTACATATCGCATTTATCTAACAATAGTTATTAACTCAAAATTAAAATTTTTCAATAGCGACAAAAAACCAGGGACATAACAGTTATAACCTTTATTTGAAAAAATCGTTAAATAACTATTATAACAAACTTTTTATAAATGATCTTTATTTTTAGGTCTTGAAATAACAGTTATGCAAGATTTTTATTTTTTAGATCTCGGGACTTTTATATAAGATTTTTGTTTTATTCGGTCTTCTTATCTATCTATGCATACGTATAAAAGAGTAACATTAGAAGCCAAAAATCGTGAAACATCACCTCTATCGCGAAAATATGTACAATTGCGAACAAACTCTTAAATTTAAAGTTCGGAAAAAATCGAGAAGATGACGAAAATCGCAAAAACTTTCTGACATCAAAAAGATATTGAAAAAAATCACTTATATCGCAAAAATAGCGAAAAATTGCAAACAAGCGATGCTTAATTAATTTTAGGGCTGGGAGTCAATTCTGGTTCTGTGATAATGTGAAATGAAAAAAACTTTTCATATTAGTTTTCATCATTACTTTTCACTCTATCTTTTCACAATTACACATATTCTGTACCTCGTTTCTGTATTTCTCGCATCGTAAAACTATTCACATGAAGTGTGAAACAAAAAATTTCATCGTTTCTCGATTTGTGAGTAAAAACTGTTTCTGTATTTCAATGCGAAAAACCAGCTTATTTATTGGAATATTCCAATCATTCAAGTGTCAAACAGAGCAACAAGCCGATGGAAAAGTTTTGGCGGCGGCGTTGAAATATTTTCATAAAGAACTATGTTATTCCTTAAACAAAAAATATTTATTGAATGTGTTTTATACCTTTTATCTTTCCAACGGCAATATGCCGTAACTTAAAACCATTGTAAAATACTTTTAGTCTTATTTTCAATGCAAAATAAAACGTGTTCAGTTCTTGCAATCGGCGGAGCGCGATCGTAATAAAAAGAACAGTCGGCGACTAGCCACCAGCGAAGAGATAATTTCTATTTTCTTCAATACTTATAAAAAAACTTTTTAAAGCAAAATAATTAAGAAAATTAACTTGCTTACATTATCCATGTATAGTTTCAAAACCTATAATTACCTATTTTGAATTTTCAAAATACTTCTCGCACAGTTTTCAAATGTGAGAAATTTTGACGGCGTTAGTGAGAAACCCTTCACAAAATGTTGTTAGAGAAACACTTTTTCTCACATCCTTCTAATAACTATTGGAAAATAACTTAAATGACAGATAGTTCTCGCATTGTAAAGATACAGAAACACTTGTGTGAGAAAACCCCATTTTCGTTTCATTTTACTTCGTTTTTCTTTCAATTCACACGTTTCATGTGAGATATTTTACGATGCGAGAAATACAGAAACGAGGCACTGATTCTAGTTTCAATTATGAAAAAGTGTTTCATTCCATATGTACCTGTGAAAACTTTGGTACATGCAGCATTGTCAACTTTTAAATTTCAAAAGGCACTGAAACCAAGATAAAAACGCGTAACTCTTGAAAAACACACTAAAATTAAAATTTTTCATTTTATTTAAAAATAATATGTATATGATCATTTCATAAAGTTAAATACACAATTTTTGATGTGTTAAAGCACATATCGCACAAGCACTTGAAAAGTGGCACAACTCAAAAAAATTGACTTTCCAGAAAACGAGTCTTAGTTTTTAATTTACTCGCATTTTCATGGAAAAATATAAATGTATTCTCTCCTCAAGAGTTTAGTATACAAGATATCTAGACATTTGAATGATTTTTATGCAATTTGAAAAGCAATATGACGAATAGTTTTATACTATTAACTTTAAAAACGCATTCCTTGAATTGTACAAGTTTTGAAGTGCATGGGCGATATAATGGAGTAATAACAGAAAAAATAGCAAAATTGTTGTAATTTAAGAATATATAAAGTCGCTGTATATTTGAAACTAGAGCTTATCGGAAAGTTTTATGATAATTTCTAATTTAACGGAAAAAAATATACATGTGGGCAAATCCTGCGTGATGAACGCTACATTCATATGCGTTTTCAGATTAAAATATAAAAATTTTTTGGTCTTAATGAGATTTAATTGTATGTACTTTGTAATGGCATAAAACATAATTTTTAACAGCTTCTTGTTGCGAAATAATTGATCGCAAAGTTTTGTTACGCAGGCTACAAAAAGTGGAAGTAACTTTGAAAATTGAAGTGTGTTTTCGTATTTTTTAGCTAGGTTTACATAATAAAGCACACAAAATCTAGTTTATAAAAGAAAGTGGAATACAAGAGAATTGTAAAATAACTTATTTGCAGCCATAAAATAATGCCGTTTTTATCAAAGCCGTGAACCCTTTGTGACGCACGCTACGTGATGGACGCTACATCTTTTCTTAAGGGCCATAACTTTTTAACTGTCCAAGTTACAACAAAAATGTGGTTAGTGGAGTTGTAGATAATATTATTATCTAAAAACAATTCTGGCAAAAAAAAACCGACTTCAATACAAAGAGCCAAATCTTGTACGCCATTTAATAGAAAAAATTGGCGGGGGGGGGGGGGGGGGGGGGTTGACAAAATGGAGGGTCCATAAATGGAAGAGTTAGGCGATAATAAATTTTGGGGGGGGGGGAGAGGGAATTTCCCGCCGATTTCCGAAAACAGTTTGTGGGACCAACCTGCAAGCAAGGCCTTTCAAACAATAAAAGAATTCTGAAAATCGGCGCATAAACGGAGGTGTAATGTGATAATCAATATTTTTTTAAGCAAAAAAAATTCAAAAAGTATCTGTTATTTTCCAAGCAAAAATTAAAACTAAAAATATAAGTGTTATTGTGAATCCAAATTGATTATTAGGCTAAGGTTCGTAACGTTATATTCAGAAAGAATTGGGCATGATTAATATTCCAAGGAACAAGGAAAAAATTAACATCAACTTAACTTTTCAACGTACACAGCAGAACAGAGTAGCGCCACTTTCGGAAGCCGCTACACTTCCATCGTCAGTGCTCACGTGTATTTGCTATCACCACTTGTCAGGTGGCTCTGTTGAATGTGATTTTAATTCTTATATATACAACTTTTTCGTGAAAATTTAATACGAGAATTAAATCACTCTCAAGCTGATATTAAAGTGCACTTTCCCAGCGTTGCCATCGGTTTATTTTTCTTCATTCCCATTTTTCTGATTTTTGTTCTACTCAAGACAAACTTTTTTGGTTTGATTTTATACTTAAGTATATATGAACATGTAAACATGTGAAAAGCTCAAGCCAGTAGCTAATTGTTTATTAATATGATTATTTCGAACGTATTTGCTTTGTGAATCCAAATTGATTATTAGGCTAAGGTTCGTAACGTTATATTCAGAAAGAGTTGGGCATGATTAATATTCCAAGGAACAAGGAAAACATTAACATCAACTTAATTTTTCAACGTACACAGCAGAACAGAGTAGCGCCACTTTCGGAAGCCGCTACACTTCCATCGTCAGTGCTCACGTGTATTTGCTATCACCACTTGAAAGTGGCGCTACTCTGTTCTGCTGTGCACGTTGAAAAATTAAGTTGATGTTAATTGTTTCCTTGTTCCTTAGAATATTAATCATGCCCAATTCTTTCTGAATATAACGTTACGAACCTTGGCCTAATAATCAATTTGGATTCACAAAGCAAATACGTTCGAAATAATCATATTAATAAACAATTAGCTACTGGCTTGAGCTTTTCACATGTTTACATGTTCATATATACTTAAGTATAAAATCAAACCAAAAAAGTTTGTCTTGAGTAGAACAAAAATCAGAAAAATGGGAATGAAGAAAAATAAACCGATGGCAACGCTGGGAAAGTGCACTTTAATATCAGCTTGAGAGTGATTTAATTCTCGTATTCAATTTTCACGAAAAAGTTGTATATAAGAATTAAAATCACATTCAACAGAGCCACCTGACAAGTGGTGATAGCAAATACACGTGAGCACTGACGATGGAAGTGTAGCGGCTTCCGAAAGTGGCGCTACTCTATTCTGCTGTGTACGTTGAAAAATTAAGTTGATGTTAATTTTTTCCTTGTTCCTTGGAATATTAATCATGCCCAATTCTTTCTGAATATAACGTTACGAACCTTAGCCTAATAATCAATTTGGATTCACAATAACACTTATATTTTGAGTTTTAATTTTTGCTTGGAAAATAACAGATGCTTTTTGAATTTTTTTTGCTTAAAAAAAGTAATTTTTAAACTGAATAATATATAAAAAATTAATTTAATTTAACAAATAAGAGTTTTCGCAAAAACTCTTGTATATTTATTTTTACAAAAACTCTTTTTTGTTAAATTAGATTATTTTTTTTTTTATATTTTATTCAGTTTGAAAATTACTTTTTTTCAAGCAAAAAACAAATAAAATTCAAAAAATAACTGTTATTTTTTAAGCAAAAATAAAACTCAAAATATCATTTTTATTTCCTGAGGAATAAATAAAACTCAAGGAATAACTTATTTCCTGAGGAATAAATAAAACTCAGAAAAAGCTTTTATTTTCTAAGCGAAAAATAAAACTCAAGAAATAATGATTAAAAGATAATTTTAAAAATAAAACTTAAAACCGTTACATTCACTGGAATTTAACTAAATTTTGCGTTGAACTCTTTTTCCACATCAAACAACCATCCCTTAGTTTTTCTAAAAAAATATTATTTTCATTAAAAAGCATGTCCCTTTCTTTCCTATTAAATTCATTATGAAAAGAATTAAAATGCCGTTTTAATAAATACTCATTTGTTTCCTCCAATGTTTTGTAACATAAAACACATTGAATATTGCTAAAAGCATTTATCAACATAAAATATTTTTCGCATACACATATTTCTTTCCTTTCAGTGGACTAATAAAAAAAAATTATAAAAAAATGTAATACAGCCCGCTATGCAGGGATGCCAACTTAGGCCTTTTCGGGCTAGATTTAGCCCGTTTTTAGTTACTCAAAACGCGAAAAAATGTCTAGCCCCAAACAAAATAACGCGCAAATTTAGCACTTTTTACTATCACCTTTTAGCCCCTTTTTTCTTTTTGGTCAATATGGGTACAGTTTTCGTTTTTGCGCACTTTTTCTTCTTTTATTCTAGCATATCGACTTGTGAATTAAGATGCTAACATCGTTTTTACTCATGTTCTTTTGTTAGTTCGCTGTACCAGTAATAATAAGAAGAAGAGTCTAGAGCAATGTTCTATATTTTTAAAAATTGGATGTGATTTTAAGTTGGTTCAAAAATTTAAACGTGCTTTAAGGTTAGCCCTTTTTCAAAATATTTTACTGGATATTGTTTTGTCAATTTAGCCCCCTTTTTGAAAAATTTTTGCTCGTTTTGGGTTCCAAAAGTTGGCATCACTGCCGCTATGCATGTGCTATCGTCACTGTCACAGACTACCAGACGAGACACGAGAGTTCCGATATTATGTACCTATATCTATCTCCCTCATACGAACTATATGACCAAAAGAAAATACAAAATTTTCATGTTTGTTTACATATTCATTTTCTAGCGCAATAAAATTAAAACGAATTTTCACAGGTAAGCGTAAAGATGGAAAAAATTTTAGTTTTGCTTAAATAAATGTATTTATTCCTATTTTATTTCAGAAAAAACGGAAAGTGATCACCAGAAGCTAGTTTTCAAAGTCATAATGCATATTTTTATATTTTTCAGCAGCGTTGGACATAGTTTTTGGTTGGACAAGCAAAATTTTAGTACATTCATACATATGCATGTAACTTTAAAAAGCAAAGTTAGATTTTAATTGTTCATTTCTCTTTTTAGGAAGTGCATTAAGGGATGTCCTCCTGGAGATGATCTTCACCACAATCTTCACTCCTTTCCGAAAAACCCAATCAGGTAAGTTTGCTTATATATATATATGTTGTGATTTGAGAAAAAGTGCGTTGCAGAGTTTTCAAATGAATGTTTCTTTGCAGTGATACATTACAACTTATTCCTAAATGTAATGATTAAAATTGTAATGTATTCTGCTCCCAAATGTTAATAGGCATGGAAGAGCATTATAAAAGTATGACTGTCGTCCTAAATGTAGAATGTTTGCTACATATGAACATATGAATCTATACAGCACATACTTTTATAATACATACATAAGAGTCCTTCATCATTGAACACTGCAAAGAAACATGCATATGTATACATATCGCTCCTTTATTGCAACGTAGTCATATCTCAAAAAAACAAAATTTTTAAGTTACTTAAGAAAAAGTCTTTAGACCTTCTTTATATGTAAACAAATTTTCAGAAACATCTATCTGAACCGAAGCTATAACCACTAAAAAGCTAAAACCGCCCATATACTTGCTAACATTTTTAAAAGTTTAAACGCGTTTTGCAAAGTTTAAGTTTTTTTGAGATGTGACTACGTTGCAATAAACGAGCGATATGTGCTTAAATAGTCAAACTAACTTTGCAATGTACCAATACGGTTCCAATAATCTATTGATACATTGCAAACATACGTTTATGAAGTCAGGCTGTTTCCAAACTTTTGAGATGGTAATTCCTTTTGTTCAAAAAGTAAATAAAATATTCGAAAGTAACGACGTGCACCCCATGCTATTACTTTCAGAACTTCACTTGCTTTTGAAAAATAATTGTAATCAAATCGTTTTGAAGTCGGAAATTTTTGGCCGTTTAAAATCAAATTTGGACGGTTTTCTAAATCCAACTCCGTATTTCAACTATAAGTTTGAACAATATCTGATTTCAAAAAAGGCATAATAGATTCTGAAACAGAAAAAAATAGATACACTTGCCGAAATTGTATTAAACAATTTATATACCAACTACGACAACGTTTGCCAAATAACATAAAAAGATTCTTATCAATGCTCTATGTTTTTGAAACCATAGTATCCAACACAGAATTTTTCAACTATTTTTAGATTTTTCCCTTACTATTTTTGCTTCATATTATATGTTTTATGCATCTGTTTTTAAAGTAAACAAAAGTAACACAATAGTCGAAATAAAGCAACATAATTTTTAATTTAGTATTTTGTATTAAATTGTAGGGTGGTTGTTATTGATTGAATGTTTTTCATTTAAATGACCCAAAAATATATGTACTTAGATAGTCAAACTAACTTTGCAATGTACCAATACGGTTCCAATAATCTATTGATACATTGCAAACATACGTTTATGAAGTCAGGCGGAATTATGAAGTCATGTGGAATTAAAATTTGCGGAATTATCAAAGCATTGTTGTTATAAATAATAATTTTAGAAAAAATTTTTTCTGTGAATCTATGAATCATTCAGGCAAAGGATTGTTATATTTTAAATGCATTGGCATTGCCTAAAATATGAATTTATTTAAAATATGAATGAATTCATAATGAACTAAAAATTCTTGTATGCATTCATTTCGTCCAAATAAATGAATTGAATAAAAATTTCAATGAACTCATTATTAAGGATTCAAAGGAAAGGAATTTCAATTCATGTCTTCATTCATACATATATGGTGGAAAAATAATTTTTCGAATGAAAACTGAATTGCAATTCTTTTCATTTAAGCTCTTAATGAATTCATTCAAACTTTAATTTAATCAATATTTTGAAGCAATTTTAAATGCCGTTTTTTAATATTTTTATAATATTTTTATAATATTTGCAGTTATTTTGGCGGCAGCAACAACAGCAGCCACAAACAATATCAGACAACATCAGCAACAATTACATCAAATGCAATTGCAGCAATAGCAAATACAACAGCAATTGCATCAGCAACAACAATTTCAGTTACAGCAACGTCAAATGGTGTACTAAGTGTCCTCCACGTTTAGTGAAAATTTCAGAGCAAAAAGTTAAGTTTTGCGACTTTTACACACATTTCTGTAATAATGCTATGTATCTCAAAATATAATTTTTTTAGAGAAAATAAATGCTAACGCCCACAGTAATTTAAAAACATTTTTTTATTTGACTAAATTTTTGTATTTGACTAAATCGCCAAAACTGTAAGTACGCTGAAAACTTGCAAAAAGTCGCCTCTATCGCGAAGTTTGCAAAAAATCGCGAGAAGTTGCAAAATCTGAAACAAGCCCTAAAATTGAGTAGAATTCGCCAACACCGTTCAAACAGAAAATTTTTGAAAAAAGCATTAAATAAATCACTGAACCTGAAATTCGTTTTTCGACACAACTTATTTACTCAAAATTAATTGACTACATTGAATTACCATTTAAATACGACAAAATAACGATACAACAAATCTGTCTGTTCACAAGCACATAAACAAAGATTTCCTATACCGAGTCACTATAACTATGTGCTAAAGTGGGGGAATTCTAACTCCCCTAAAATGAGTCCCAGATGTATTCTTTCAAAACTCCGATAAACGTATATATTTTTGGTACCCTCTGCAGGAATCAGTCGTTAGCACTATGTAGTTTTTTTTACAGCATAATTATTAAACCCCAGATTTTGAAAATTTTGCCACTTACATGATTTTACGTTTGATATGGCGATAGTGATTGATACACTCGATTTACTAAGTGGTAAGTCTTAAGTCTACCATTCTATCGTTAAATATTACTGACCACCGAGATTCCAACATTATTTAAAATTTCATTATTTGAAAATTAATTTTATAATTTTGTTTTATTGAATTTTGTTTTTTTTTTTAATTTTTTACAAATATTGGTACTATTAAATAAATGAGTTTTTGTTCTTGTTTTTGTTGGTTTATTTTAGCATACAGTTTGTTTTAAATGTTTGTCATCTATGTGTTTTGTTTTTATTAGTTTTTACGAGTTTTTCAATTTAATGCAGTAATGAGATTTTACAATAAGCATGTTGAGTTCTTCTTAGCGCTCTATATGACGATTCCCTTCTTTGCTTGATTATTTTTATTAATTTTTTATGAATCTCTTACAATGATTTTATTTTGTAGATTTTTTTGTGTTGTATAGTGTAATTTTCATTCTAGCAATAAACACTTCTGTAATTCATTTGCATGTTTTTTATATCTTTTGCTTTGCTGCTTATTATGGCGCACCAGCGCTGCAAACATAATCAATTTTATTTACTGTTTTTCTTTTTATTAAGGTGTAGGACCCAAGAAGAGTCATATTAGGACCCAAGAATAGTCATATTAAGTAAATAATTAGTTAAGACCGGCATATAATATAAACTATCGATTGTCCAAAAAATTTTTCAAATTATATAAAGGGATTTCAGGAGCGAGAAAAATTTAAAACCGCGAAAACTATTTGATTTGCAAAATATAAATAATAAAGGTCTTAAAATTAACTTATAATCCTAGAAACATATAAACTAAACTTAGAAGAATGTTTTTAAAATAGGTAAGGCTCTTCTCAATACTGTTATTTTGCGATTGAATTAAAAATCAGCATCCAATGTAAATACATTATCTAAACGTTGGGAAGTCACGCCCATTTTTTGATATTCACCAACTTTATGTGCAAAGAAATTAGTTTTGCCATCTAACGATATCATTTCCATAAAAGGAAAAGGATTTTTAGTATTGTATATCTGCAAAAATATAATAATGACAACTGTAATAATAAAAATAATTTAACTTACTTTTCCCACTTCCATTTCTACCAGCAAACGATCAGCTACAAACTCAATATATTCCGACATTAATTTACAATTCATGCCAATCAAGTCAACTGGCAAAGCATTTGTCAAGAATTCTTGTTCAATTTTAACAGCCTCCGATATAATTTCAATGACCCCCTCTTAACTAGGACGTTGTATTAAATGCTTAAACATCAATACGGCAAAATCACAATGCAAACCCTCATCACGTTAGAGAATGTTAGACCTGACATTAGGCCACGTTTCTTAAGCCAAAATATTGAAGCAAAACTGCCACTGAAAAATATGCCCTCAACAGCAGCAAATTCAATAATTCGTTCTCCAAAATTGGCCGTATCTGAAGAAATCCAAGCCAATGCCCAATCGGCCTTACGTTTAACTGCTGGCATAGTTTCAATAGCATTAAAAAGATATTCGCGTTGGTCACGGTCCTTAATATAGCTGTCAATTAAAATACTGTACATTTCCGAGTGTACATTTTGGTTATGTATGTATTTTGAAATATTCAAAAGAATTTCCAGCAACTTACCTTTTTGTACATTTGCCATATATCCAGGTATTGTATGGGAAATATAACAAATCGTCGGGGATTTTACTTCAACAATGGTTCAATAATTGGGTCAAACGGCACCGGTGCCTTACTAGCTAAGGAAGTGCCTGCAACATTCTTGTTAACTTCCATGCTACTACCATTTAGTTCCTTAAGATCCTGGTTTTTACCATTCGTTTGAATGTCCTCTTCAATGGACATTTTCCGTACATTACATTGACTGCAGTAAGGATTTTACGAGGACTAGTAATAAGACAAACAATTGTACTTTTTTATTAATATGATTATTTCGAACGTATTTGCTTTGTGAATCTAAATTGATTATTAGGCTAAGGTTCGTAACGTTATATTCAGAAAGAATTGGGTTTGATTAATATTCCAAGGAACAATGGAAAAATTAACATCAACTTAATTTTTCAACGTACACAGCAGAACAGAGTAGCGCCACTTTCGGAAGCCGCTACACTTCCATCGTCAGTGCTCACGTGTATTTGCTATCACCACTTGTCAGGTGGCTCTGTTGAATGTGATTTTAATTCTTATATATACAACTTTTTTTCGCGAAAATTGAATACGAGAATTAAATCACTCTCAAGCTGATATTAAAGTGCACTTTCCCAGCGTTGCCATCGGTTTATTTTTCTTCATTCCCATTTTTCTGATTTTTGTTCTACTCAAGACAAACTTTTTTGGTTTGATTTTATACTTAAGTATATATGAACATGTAAACATGTGAAAAGCTCAAGCCAGTAGCTAATTGTTTTATTAATATGATTATTTCGAACGTATTTGCTTTGTGAATCTAAATTGATTATTAGGCTAAGGTTCGTAACGTTATATTCAGAAAGAATTGGGTATGATTAATATTCCAAGGAACAATGGAAAAATTAACATCAACTTAATTTTTCAACGTACACAGCAGAACAGAGTAGCGCCACTTTCGGAAGCCGCTACACTTCCATCGTCAGTGCTCACGTGTATTTGCTATCACCACTTGTCAGGTGGCTCTGTTGAATGTGATTTTAATTCTTATATATACAACTTTTTTTCGCGAAAATTGAATACGAGAATTAAATCACTCTCAAGCTGATATTAAAGTGCACTTTCCCAGCGTTGCCATCGGTTTATTTTTCTTCATTCCCATTTTTCTGATTTTTGTTCTACTCAAGACAAACTTTTTTGGTTTGATTTTATACTTAAGTATATATGAACATGTAAACATGTGAAAAGCTCAAGCCAGTAGCTAATTGTTTTATTAATATGATTATTTCGAACGTATTTGCTTTGTGAATCTAAATTGATTATTAGGCTAAGGTTCGTAACGTTATATTCAGAAAGAATTGGGTATGATTAATATTCCAAGGAACAATGGAAAAATTAACATCAACTTAATTTTTCAACGTACACAGCAGAACAGAGTAGCGCCACTTTCGGAAGCCGCTACACTTCCATCGTCAGTGCTCACGTGTATTTGCTATCACCACTTGTCAGGTGGCTCTGTTGAATGTGATTTTAATTCTTATATATACAACTTTTTTTCGCGAAAATTGAATACGAGAATTAAATCACTCTCAAGCTGATATAACGTTACGAACCTTAGCCTAATAATCAATTTAGATTCACAAAGCAAATACGTTCGAAATAATCATATTAATAAAACAATTAGCTACTGGCTTGAGCTTTTCACATGTTTACATGTTCATATATACTTAAGTATAAAATCAAACCAAAAAAGTTTGTCTTGAGTAGAACAAAAATCAGAAAAATGGGAATGAAGAAAAATAAACCGATGGCAACGCTGGGAAAGTGCACTTTAATATCAGCTTGAGAGTGATTTAATTCTCGTATTCAATTTTCGCGAAAAAAAGTTGTATATATAAGAATTAAAATCACATTCAACAGAGCCACCTGACAAGTGGTGATAGCAAATACACGTGAGCACTGACGATGGAAGTGTAGCGGCTTCCGAAAGTGGCGCTACTCTGTTCTGCTGTGTACGTTGAAAAATTAAGTTGATGTTAATTTTTCCATTGTTCCTTGGAATATTAATCATAACCAATTCTTCCTGAATATAACGTTACGAACCTTAGCCTAATAATCAATTTAGATTCACAAAGCAAATACGTTCGAAATAATCATATTAATAAAACAATTAGCTACTGGCTTGAGCTTTTCACATGTTTACATGTTCATATATACTTAAGTATAAAATCAAACCAAAAAAGTTTGTCTTGAGTAGAACAAAAATCAGAAAAATGGGAATGAAGAAAAATAAACCGATGGCAACGCTGGGAAAGTGCACTTTAATATCAGCTTGAGAGTGATTTAATTCTCGTATTCAATTTTCGCGAAAAAAAGTTGTATATATAAGAATTAAAATCACATTCAACAGAGCCACCTGACAAGTGGTGATAGCAAATACACGTGAGCACTGACGATGGAAGTGTAGCGGCTTCCGAAAGTGGCGCTACTCTGTTCTGCTGTGTACGTTGAAAAATTAAGTTGATGTTAATTTTTCCATTGTTCCTTGGAATATTAATCATACCCAATTCTTTCTGAATATAACGTTACGAACCTTAGCCTAATAATCAATTTAGATTCACAAAGCAAATACGTTCGAAATAATCATATTAATAAAACAATTAGCTACTGGCTTGAGCTTTTCACATGTTTACATGTTCATATATACTTAAGTATAAAATCAAACCAAAAAAGTTTGTCTTGAGTAGAACAAAAATCAGAAAAATGGGAATGAAGGAAAAAAAAAAAAGAAAAATAAACCGATGGCAACGCTGGGAAAGTGCACTTTAATATCAGCTTGAGAGTGATTTAATTCTCGTATTCAATTTTCGCGAAAAAAAGTTGTATATATAAGAATTAAAATCACATTCAACAGAGCCACCTGACAAGTGGTGATAGCAAATACACGTGAGCACTGACGATGGAAGTGTAGCGGCTTCCGAAAGTGGCGCTACTCTGTTCTGCTGTGTACGTTGAAAAATTAAGTTGATGTTAATTTTTCCATTGTTCCTTGGAATATTAATCATACCCAATTCTTTCTGAATATAACGTTACGAACCTTAGCCTAATAATCAATTTAGATTCACAATTGTACTTTTTACTTGTAGCGTGATAATAAAACAACCCACCTTCAATGAAAATTTATCCATATTGTCAATAATATTTTCCTTGCCAGCCATTATATTAATTCTTAATGTATTTTACAATGAATTATTTATTATTTAATTCTATTGTAATCTGTGATTTGAACATAAAATTTGATAATTTATACACATAAAATTTTTTTTTGTTTTGTTTATTTCTACTTCTTCGTAGAACTATATCTGTCCCTTTTCAATGAATTATATGCGCAAAAAAAGCTGATTTTTTCATTTTGGAAATGTCAAAAGTGACCCCACTGTCATACTTTGTGTCACTGTCTCATTGACGACTAAAGGGAAGAGAGTAAGAATGTGTGTGAGTATGGCTAGCACAATTGTGCTTCAGCGTTGCCAGAATGATGATTTTATCATATTTTTGATGATTTTTAAAGCAAAATATGATTTAATGATTTTCTTTCCCAAATGATGATTTTTCTTTCTCCCAAATGATGATTTTTCATACTTACTTGGAAATATTTTAAATGGTTATTTTAATTGTTTAGATCAATTAATTTATAATTTTCCATAGTTTTTATCATATAAGTTGATGGTACTTTATTGTGCAGTGCGTGAACTTTCTCTGACTAAAGTATTTTGAATTTTGGATAATAATATTTCTCTGTTCTGCGAATTTAGTTCGTTCTTCTAAAATAATATCGCTTTTCCATTTTCGAGACTTTTATTACCGAACTTGAGTAAAATGAATGCACTTCGGTGATGATAATTTTATTTTTTAAATATATTTAGCAACTCCTTAGATGCTTTTGCTTTAACATCACGCATTACACCCTAATTCTACTATATCCCAAGACAACGTGTCATATCATAGCACCAGAGAAATTATTTTAACAAATCATTGTTTATAGCAATTCGTAACTTTTTTGGCTACCAATAAAACTACCAATTAGTCAAAAACCAATATGGCCGCTGACTCAATCATTATTATTTTTTTGGTAATTGACTGTTAAATGACGAAATTAGTAGGTATCCACACTATCTAGCAAGCAAAATTTTGAGCAAAACTGTCACTCGTGTTCGATAGTGTGTACCCTACTTAGCTATACTTCACAATTTTTTTTAGAAAGATATAAAGTGGTGGATGAAATAATAGGGGCAGTTTTTTTTCACAATAACGTCTAATAAACATTTTTGAGCTAAAATTTTATGGATTGACAGTCCCAATCATCATACTCGAATCCCATAGAGCACTTCTGTGGAGCTCTAAAAAATAAAAAGTTGAAACGTAAAAAATTACAAATAAACAGATTATGTGGGGTGCAATTCATTAACCTTTGTACTACAATTCTCCGGATAACTTGTGCCAATCTTGTGAGTTCAATGATGCGACGGTGTCAGCAAGTATTCAAAGAGGAGCTTCTACCAAATATTAAAATAAAATTAGGATTAAATAGTAAAAACTAATTTTGTTTTGTAATATATAAGATGTCCCTATTATAATTTCCAGGTACATATATATTTTAGAATTACATAAATTTCCGAATGCAGCAGGATTGGATTTTTTTGTTTGTATTTTTTACATGGACGAATTTAATGCCTTGAATTTAATTTGTATATTTCATTTTATTTATGCAAAAAATATTTATATAAATATTTAAGCAAATGCTGAAAATTTTGTGTCTCCCTATTATTTCTTCCGCCACTGTATAAAAATATATGTTTCATTGATTTATTTAGTTTTTGGCTGCGTCAAAAATGTCAAATCACATTGTGATGATGCAGTTTTAGTAAACCAGAGCAACAAAAACATTTATTTGACATAAAAACCTTTACATACTTTAAACATATTATTTAAATGAATTAAACAATTTACTAATTTAACATTAATAATTATTTCTTAACATATTGCAAATCTAAATTAATAACCTTAACTTAATGGATTAACCTAACTAATACTTTTTCTGTATGTACACATGTAGCGATCTGAAACGAATTCCATTTTTCCCTTTCAAAGTCAAGATTTTTATTTTTCATAAATTATCGATATTTAAATTGCTCAAGCTTACACGGTCTCATCCCTAAGCTGTTTATTGTGAATAAACTTAACGAATACTTAACGAATAGGTTAAAATAAGAAAACTTAAAACAAAACGCGGTATATTGATTATTAAGGGCTATTGCGGAGGACGTCTCGATCGCTGCCTACATACATACATATCATAAAATTGTATAATTTTCCCCCAAAATTTATTCAATAAAGTGTTTTTTATAAAAGGAAAGTGTGTTCCATTTATTTCGTTAATCCCTGACGTTGGATATTTGATCAATTCTTCCCTATGGTAAATTAATTCTCCTCAATTTGAAATTACTTAAAAAATTTATTGATTTTAATTGTATTAACTTACAATTAAACATGGTCCTATAGAGTCTACAAAGTGATATGAAAATCATTAAAATAAAAAGAACCAGTGGCATCTTTATCTCTTAAAATTGTATTAATGCATATTTTTTATTATACGATAAACATTAAAAAGAACACAACAAGAAGTAAATAAAACAATTAAAACAGAATAAAGCAAAAAAACAAAAGTAAAAGACAAAGCGGAGCATCAAAAAATTAAAATTTTATTAAAATACCTATGTACATACATATTAAAAATAAAGGGTGAATCAACACAATAAGCAACATAAAAATTCTACAAAATTTACTATGTAATTTACTTGGAAGAAGATCTCTAAAATTCAATACATGGTGAAGGAACGTTGGAAAAATGAAGATGGAAATGCACAGACAACCCAAAGTAAATACTCTATAGTCATGTCTCCGCCAGAAAATACCAACAACAAAAGAAAGGTCATACCCAAGAGTCACCAACCCAAGAAATACCTGGACAAACTGTAAGTTTTTCTTTACTCCAAAAACAAAGCAAGATCAAAATCCCCATATATTAACATAATATACATACTTACATGTGTATATACATATGTTCACATACATACATATGCACGTATTTATGCAAACATGAATATGTGTACATTTTTTAATACATTATTTGGAATTTAATGTTGCTTAAATTGAAATTTGTTCAAAAAAAGCAGCAACAAAGTACATGGAAAAATTTTACCGCAATTGCAATGTATTTTGGTTTTGTTAAAATAAACACCAACGTTTTTTACAACCCCCGGTATCAAGAGAATGTTTTTAACAACTTCTCTTTGTTATGCACTTTGATTACCCCTTTTCTCTTCAAAGTTAAAAAAAGCTTTTGTTTATTTAGTTTAAATGGAGCTGCCAGATGATTCTACCAACTTACATCAAATAAAAAACAAAATCGTTAAAAACAAAAAGACAAATTTCATATTTTATAAATTTGACTAAAAAAAATATATTTGATTGCCTTTAAAATGTACTAACTCCCAGTGAACATTTTGAGACAAAGCTAAAAACTTCATCTATTACAAGTTCATTTAATCCCAGCGAAGATTTCGTCTTTAAATTTCACTAAATCCCAGCAAAAATCTCTTTTGTCTTTTAAAATTCACTAACTCCCAGTGAAAATTTTGAGACAAATTTATTAATTCAGTCGTATTTAAAATTCACTAAATCCCACTGAACATTTGAAAATTCACTAATTCCCAGTGAACAATTAATATTCAACTTCACTAATTCCTAGTGCTCAGCAATAATTTTAATGTTACTAATCCCAGTGAAAACTTTGATTTAAATTGAAATTTTCAGCTCACTAATCCCAGTGAACAATAAGATAAAAAGTCACTTATCCCAGCGAACATTTTAATTTGATAAAAATCCAATTGTGAATTAAACAAAAGTATGTCACTTCACTAATTCCCAGTGAACAGTCGAACATATTAATTTGATAAAAGTCCAATTGTGAAATTAGCAAGAATACTTATGTATGTCACTTCACTAATTCCCAGTGAACACTTGAACATATTAATGTGATAAAAATACAATTGAGAATTGAAAAAAATGTATATGTCACTTCACTAATTCCCAGTGAACACTTGAACATTTAATTTGATATCAATCCAATTGAGAGTTTTTAGTTCACTAATTCCCAGTGAACAAAAAACGTGTCACTTCACTAACTTCCAGGGAGCAATAAGTACTTTAGAATCACTAATACCAGTGAATATTTTACTTTGATTTAAATCCAGAATAACACTATTGTTCACTAATTCCCAGTGAACAATAAGTATTGAAAAAGCACTAATTCCAGTGAACAAGAGTTATTTTTAGTTTACTAGTTCACAGTAAGCAACAAGAATTCTACAATCATCAACCCCTGTCAAATTTAAAAGTTTTTTCCAGTTACAATTGACAATGTACCCAGAAGAATTTCAATAAAAATCTGAAAAATTAATTTAAGCTCCTATGAAATATATCGCCAATCCCAATGAATGTTTCTCAAAAAAAAAAAAAGTCCCGAAGAATGGTCAAAGACCATACTAATTCAATATCCTTCCGAGAAATTAGTAAAATCTGCTCACTTATATACAAACATCTCTTGTTTTTGAATCACTCATTTATAAATTTCCTTAGTCACCCACTATCTCACGCACCTAATCACTCCAAATATTGTATCTGTATTAATAGCTTTTTATTAGCAGGCCTCCGAGTAATACATCCATCTTTGATTCATTTTCCACCGATACCAACGACATCTGCCGAAGTACGTTCAATGATACTCGAAAACAAAAATATAATAATCACATTTCAAGAGCACCAAATCGTCGGCTCTCGGCAAGAATTGTATATAGCCAGCCATACGTCTTCGCTTAAAAACATTCGCTTCGTTGTCTAAAGGAGTAGTCGTCTGTAAGTCACCGAAAGTCATCAACCACTCAAACCACTGTAATTATTGGCCAACTTGGCCAAGGGCGGCAGTAGGTTTAAATGAATTAAACAATTTACTAATTTAACATTAATAATTATTTCTTAACATATTGCAAATCTAAATTAATAACCTTAACTTAATGGATTAACCTAACTAATACTTTTTCTGTATGTACACATGTAGCGATCTGAAACGAATTCCTATTTTCCCTTTCAAAGTCAAGATTTTTATTTTTCATAAATTATCGATATTTAAATTGCTCAAGCTTATACGGTCTCATCCCTAAGCTGTTCTTTGTGAACTATTGTGAATAAACTTAACGAATAGGTTAAAATAAGAAAACTTAAAACAAAACGCGGTAAATTGATTATTAAGGGCTATGGCGGAGGACGTCTCGATCGCTGCCTACATACATACGTATCATAAAATTGTATAATTTTCCCCCAAAATTTATTCAATAAAGTGTTTTTTATAAAAGGAAAGTGTGTTCCATTTATTTCGTTAATCCCTGACGTTGGATATTTGATCAATTCTTCCCTATGGTAAATTAATTCTCCTCAATTTGAAATTACTTCAAAAATTTATTGATTTTAATTGTATTAACTTACAATTAAACACATACATATGTTTTTGGACACTTTTCGGAACTCGTTTTTTTCGATACATATTTTATGAAATTAATTTTTTCGAAGAAATTTTTTAACATTTAAAACTTTTGGGAAACTTGTGAAGATGTAGAAGCTAATATATATTTGTTGCATTTTTTGTGACTTTCATTAGTGATTTAAAAAAACTTAAGCGAAAATTTTTAATTTTAGTTATATTGATTAATTTAAAGTTTTTTTTTCTGATACATATTATCATATGTTTGATATTTGCTCGAGTTATGTTGTCCGAGATTCTTTATAATTTTGTGCGTGAATTTGACCATTTTCGCGGTGGAAGTGTTTTTGCCACATTGTTAAACATTCTTACCGTCATGGAAACTTTTAATATATTTTGGGGAACGCTCCTGATCTTAATTCTTTTTCACAGATTTTCACTATTACATAAAATGTATAATTGAAAAAAAAAATTAAATACAATTTTAAAATGTACAAGAAAAGTATTAACTCTCCTATTTAGAAGGAAATGTAAATGTAAGAAAATCATATAAACTTTTAAGAATGCGTTTTTGTTTTATATAAAAGTTTCATGGTTTGTCTTTGCTTTGAATAATATTTTGGAATAAAATATTCATGATGATTTTTTATATCAAAATATGATTTTTATTTCTCCAAATATCAAAATATGATTTTTATTTCTCCAAATGATGATCTTCTTCGGAAAGCTTCTGACAACGCTGTGTGCTATGAATCTGACTTCATTTAGGTTATAGTCTAAGAAAATTTTCGGTATGGTTTTTGTATTGGATACGTTAAATTCGGCAATGATGCCACTATTTTTAGTTCCCTGTGAACTATGAAACAGCAGACACAAGAAAGAAAGAAAGATGAATCATTCACCTTAAATTCGCCTTATGTCTTTCACTGAGCTAAAAGCGCTCAGTAAAATGAGCGTTTCACTTAGCTCAATTGAATGAATGGGTCAATTGAACTGGTTCGTTCAGGAGCCGCATAAGTCTATTATTTACACTGTATTCTTTTATGTATGTAATTTATAATTATATAAATAATAATTTTTTACATTTTACAGCGATGTTTTTTTCAAAATTAACTTTATTGTTAATTTTTTTCACTTTTCACAGCTATAGGCACCGTTGCCAGAAGCTTTCTGAAGAAAATCATCATTTGCCGAAATAAAAATCATATTTTGATATAAAAAATCATCATGATTATTTTATTCCAAAATATTGTTTAAAGCAAAGACAAACAAATAATGAAACTTTTTATAAAACGAAAACAAAAACGCATTTTTCAAAGTTTATATGATTTCCTTACATTTACATTTCCTTCTAGATAGGAGAGTTAATACTGTTTTGGTAATCAAATATATAAAAGATTCTTGTACATTTTAAAATTGTATGTAACTTTTTTTTTCAATTATACATTTTATGTAATAGTAAAAATTCGTGTAAAAGAACTATGATCAGGAACAATACCCAAAATATATTAAAAATTACCATGACGGTGAGAATATACGCACAAAATTATAAAGAAGCAAGTGCAAGTTCGAAAAACTCAATACACTCAAACTTTTCTACTAACACACTTTTGGTTCCGCTATGAGAAAGACAGAGAAACGAATACAAATTGCTTTTTCGTTGATAATACGTACACAGAACTTGCATGCAAGTACTTACATGTCTAAACGCAGGGTAACTCGAGTAAATATCGAAAACATGCTAATATCAGCAAAAAATCTTTAAATTAATCAATTTCACCAAAATGAAAAAAGTATGATATTTTCGCAAAAGCTTTTTAAATCACTAATGAAAGTCACAAAAAATGCAACGTCTGTATATATATTAGCTTCTACATCTTCACGAGTTTTCCAAAAGTTTTAAATGTTAACAAATTTCCTCGAAAAAATTTATTTCATTAAATATGTAACGAAAAAACAAGTTCCGAAAAGTGTCCAAAAACATATGTTTAAAGTATGTAACGGTTTTTTATGTCAAATAAATGTTTTTGTTGATCTGTTTAACGAAAACTGCATCATCACAATGTGATTTGATATTTCTGACGAAGCCAAAAACTAAAGAAATCAATGAAACATATGCTTTTATACAGTGGTTAAAGAAATAATAGGAACACATAAAATTTTCAGTATTTTCTTTAATATTAATATGCTTTTGCATAAATAAAATAAATTGCATAATAAAATAAGACTAAATTCAAGGCATTCAATTCATCCATGTAAAAAACAAATACAATAAGTAAAAAAATCTTAATATTATTTCAACATTTGGTAGAAGCTCTTCTTTAAATACTTGCTGATACCGTCTCATCATTGAACTCACAAGATTGGCGCAGATTAGGGATGGGCAAGTGAAAAAAAATCTATATATTCTTAAATATCGATCGGCATCGATATATATCGAATAAAAAATATCGAAATATCGATATTTTTTCAACAATGATAATTCATACATAGTGCCCAATTTTTTGATGTGTAAACATCTATACGCTAGGGGGTAAAAATATTTTTCACAATACAATCATAAATTTTGAGTAAGTTTGTAATAACGCGGTGTGAGCTGTGTATGAGTGTATTAGTGTAATCATACGGACAACAAGAAGTACAGAGAAACTTAACAGCTGCATAGAAATACACTAACACCATCTAGTGCGCAATAGTAGTAGTAGTAGGAGCTACTAATTTTCACTAATTGTCGTACATTATCTTATAGTAGGCAAATAAAAACAAATAAATAAAATGAATAAAAAAACATTTAATTTTAATAACTTTTAAAAAGATTTTTGCACTTTTAATAAGAAATTTACTAAAACCAAGCAAAATAACGAAAACAAAAAACTAGATGTTTACACATCTCCCCTGTGATCGGACTCAAGTTATTTTTTTTAAATAAAACAAAAAAAGTACATTTCTTATAAATAATTAAGCTGGAAAGAGTTAATTTCCAAGATCCTTACTGTTCCACCAATATTTCATGGAACCATATATCAACAAAATTACTCTCAAAGAATGATAATTTTTCAAATAGACAAAATATTATAAATCAAACAAAAGATTTTGTTAGTAATAATATATTTGATGAAGGTTATGCCGAAACACGAAAAACAAAACCAAAGCTAAAAAATATCGAATTTGATAATGTCGATATATTTGGAAAGAAATATCGATATATCGAAATTAAAAATATCGTCGATATATATCGATATATTTTTAAGAATATCGATATTTTTTGCCCATCCCTAGCGCAGATATCCGGAGAATTGCAGTACATACTAGATATCTGCATGAAACATTCGTTTTTCTATTCACAGTATTGCTTTGTTTTACAAATCACTAACCTTTTTGTATGATATAATATTTTTAAATTAAAATAATCTTAAAAGCTGAATCGATTCGCTACGCTGTCCGTCTGTCTGTCTGTCGGCCACAGGCTGTTTTCTCGGGAGCCATAAGAGCTACGGACCAATTAGCACTGATATTTATAACAATAAATATTTAAGGGTGTTCTATCAGTTAATGTAATTTTATGATGTAATTTAGACAATATCCTGTATCTTGGAAACCGTAAGAGGTAAACTCTTGAAATTTTTAAAAACGCTAAAACTAAAAAATTCCAAAAATAAACAAATGTCAAAACGAAAAATCGTCAAAATGAAAAAAGCGCTTAAAGGAAAAAAGAACTAAAATGAAAAAAATCGCTAATAAGCAAAATATCACCAAAACTAAAAAGATCGCCAAAAAACTAAAATAAAACGCCATAAACCTAAAAAAGTTGTCAAAACGAAAAAAAGCAATACAACATAAAAAAATCGCTAAAACTATAATCAAAAAACTAAAAAATCGCCAAAAATGAAAAAAATCACCAAAACGAAAAAAGCGCCAAAACAACAAAAAAAAAGCGTCAAAACTAAAAAAATCACCGAAAACCAAAAAAGTCGCCAAAACGAAAATAAGTGTCAAAACAAAAAAAATCGCTAAAACTAAAAAAAATCACAAAAAAACCAAAAAAATCCCCAAAACTGAAAAAAGCTAAAATAAATCGCTGAAACTAAAAATGTCAAAAAGCGAAAAAACGTTAAGAAAAACCTTAAAGCTAAAAAATTAAAAAAAAACAAAAAAAAATTGCAAAAAACGAAAAGAATCCACAAACTGAAAAAAGCTCCAAAAAGAAAAAAGCACCAAAACTCGCTAAAACTAAAACTTTCGTAAAAAAAAACGAAATAAATCGCCAAAAATGGAAAAAATCACCAAACCGAAAAAGCACCAAAACAAAAAAAGCAGCAAAATAAAAAAAACGTTAAAAACTAAACAAATCGCCAGAAAACGAAAAAATCGCTAAAGCAAAATAAGTGGCAACACCAAAAACGCCAAAACAAAAAAGGCACAAAAACAAAAAACGATGAAACTAAAAAAATCGACAAAAAACGAAAAAATTGCCAAAAACTGAAAAAAGCGGCAAAACTGAAAAAGTAAACCAATCTTTAAAACTAAAAATATCGTCAAAGAACGAAATAAATCGCATATAATGAAAAAAAATACCAAAAGGAAAAAAGCACCAAAACAAAACGCCAAAAAAAACGGCAAAAAACGAAAAAATCGCAAAAAAAAAAACAAAACAATCGCCAAAAACTAAAAAACGCAAAAAAACACTAAAAGCGCTAAAACTAAAAATATCGTCAAAAAACGAAATAAATCGCCAAAAATGGAAAAACTCACCAACACAAAAGAAAGCGCCAAAGCAGAAACGCCAAAACTAAAAAATCGTTTTGATTTTTTGATTTTTAACCATTTTTGGCAATTTATTTCGTTTTTGACGATATTTTTAGTTTTAGCGATTTTTTTAGGTTTTGGTGTTTTCTTTCTTTTTGGCGTTTTTTTCCAGTTTTGCGGTTTTTTTGCTTTTGGAATTTATTCGTTGTTGTGATTTTTTTGGTTTTTGGCGATCTTTTAGTTTTGGCTTTTTTTCTTTTGGTGCTTTTTTGTTTGGCGCTTTTTTCCCTTTTGTTTTTGTTTTTTTATTTTTATTTATTATTTTATTATATTTTATTATTATATTTATTATTTCGTTTTTGACAACATTTTTATTTTTAACGATTTTTTAAATTTTGGTGCTTTTTTGCGATTTTTTCGTTTTTGGTGATTTTTTTGTTTTGGCGTTTTTTTTTTTTGGTGATTTTTTTTCGTTTTGGTGGTTTTTTGTCCATTTTTGGCGATTTATTTCGTTTTTTGGCGATATATTTAGTTTGGATTATTATTTTTAACTTTTGGTGTTTTTTTCTTTTTGGCCTTTTTTTCTTTTGGGTTTCTTGGCGATCATTTTAGTTTTGGTGATTTTTTGCATTTTAGCGTTTTTTTGTTTAATGTTGATCCTTTTTTAAGCGCTTTTTTCATTTTGGCGATTTTTCGTTTTGATATTTTTTAATTTTAGAATTTTTTAGTTTTAACGTTTTTTTTTTTAATTTCAAGAGTTTGCCTCTTACGGTTTCCAAGATACAGCAAATTGTATAAATTGCATAGTCAAAATCGCATTAACTGATAGAACATCCTTTAATTTTTATTGTTTTAAATATCAGTGTTAGTTGGTGTTGTCTATTATACCTTGAAAATAAAAATTTTTGGTCAATCGGTCAACAGAAATGGGGTGAAACTAAATATTACTTTTTATGGGCATGGCGCAGCCCACTTTTCTAAGCACCATATTGTATTGTTAACAAAAGTAAAGGCGCATACCAAATTTTAGATCAATTTTGAATTACCATATTCTACCCCAACACCACAGAATTATGACAAACAATAAGCTAAATAAAACCGTTTAACAAATTTTGCAAGATTTTGTAATAAAATACGTTACTACATGCAAAATCTAAAAATAACAATACTTCATTTATTGTTAAAGCTTGTTTACATCTACAACACTAAAGGTGGAGGTACATACCACGCGTTACGCGGCAACGCTTTTCTTACTTTTTGAACTTTTAACGCCTTAAGAATGGCGAGTTACACACCACGCTTTTGATGCTCTTCTGCTTATACAATTTCAAGGCTTTGCCGGCTATATTTTGTCTTGCCTTTAAGTTTTTTTTCTTTATATATTTAATGCAGTTTTCATCCATTTTTTAATAAAAAAAATTGCCTTATGGAAACACACTATTTCAACAGAGGTCTGTAACGCATTAGCGTATTTAACGCATGCTATGTACCTTCACCTTAACTCTAAATGTTTCGTTGCCTTTTTGTTTTACCGTCTTCCGCTCTCATAATTAAAGTCTCGTTTCGATTCGTAATCTAGTTGTCTTATTGTTGTTGTGTACTCTTATTCATTCGTCTTGAAAGCTTCGATTCAAAACATGTTTTGATTCTAAATTATTGCGAATGATTCTAATCTCGTTATTTAAGATTCTTGCAGGTGTTTAGTACATACGAAGGTTACTGAATTGTGTCGCCCACATAACCTATTTATTTGTAAGTTTTTACAACTTTTTATTTTTAGAACTCCACAGAGGTGCTCTATGGAATTCGAGTGTGGTAATTGATGAGACGTTATTGTGAAACAAGAAATTCGCGCTGTTATATCTTCCACCATTGTATATCTTTATAAAAAAATTTCGAAGAATAGTCAAGCAGGGTACACACTATCGAACACGAGTACAAGTTTTGCTCTAATTTTTGCTTGACAGATAGTGTGGGCATTAATTTCGTCATTCAACAGTATATTACAAAAAAATTATGGTTGATTGACAGTCAGCGGCCATATTGGTTTTTGCCTGACAGTGTGTACCAAAAATTGTGTCAGTCAAAATTTCTATTTTTAGCATAAAATTTACAAATTGCTATAAACAATGATTTGTTAAAAGAATTTCTCTGGTGCTATGATATTAATCGTTGTCCTGTGATATGATAGGATTAGGGTGTAATTCGTGATGTTAAAAAAAAGCTTCTCAGGAGTTGCTAAATATTATGAAAAAATTAAATTATTATGCATCTATTTTTCGTACTTTCCATGTTTTTAGTGAATTATTTTCTTGAATGACTTTTTTAACACCCAACATTAATGATAGTTTTTTTAATCGAAACCGTCATTCAAAGCTGATTATTTTTTTACCATCGATAATATGTACACCGCTTTACACATTAATGTGTTGTTTCCACAATGCAAACAAGCACTGCTTATCTAAAATTTATATGAAAAGCACTCACTTTTTTGAGTGATTTCCATACAAATTTTAGACAAGCAGTATTTTTTTGCATTGTGGAAACAGCACATGAAAATTGCTAAAATGGAGAAGTGATAATATCAGAAGAACTAACTAAATTCGGAGAACAAAGAAATATTATTATCCAAAATTCAAAATACTTTAGTCAGAGAATACCTTAGTCACGCACTGTACTACCATAAACTTTTATTTTAAAAACTAGGAAAATTTTAAATTAATTGATCTAAAAAATTAAAATAACCATTTAAAATATTTCCAAGCAAGTATGAAAAATCATCATATGGGAAAGAAAATCATCAAATCATATTTTGCTTTAAAAATCATTAAAAATATGATAAAATCATCATTCTGGCAACGCTGGCTATAGGCTATGTGTTTTAAAGGGCAATACACACGGTCAATCAGCTTGATGTCAGATTCGTGTACGTATGCTGGACGAAAAATCAAAACCAAGTAGATTTTCCATCAAGCGTCGTCGGTGTCACTAATACTAACGAAATTTCTTACATACCACACTTGTCAAGCATGTTGACCGTGTATATTGCCCTTAATATACACACACAGCACTAGCAATCAGCGTTGTCATATCGTACGCTTTTTTACGATATGACAAAACGGAAATCAGCGTTGTCCTATCGTACGCGTTCTTACGATATGACAAAACGGAAATATCCATACAGTGTCGTCATATCGTAAGCTTTTTACGATATGGCAGCACTGAGATATCAGTACACGGTGTATGGATATCTCAGTGTTGTTACATCGTAAAATACTTACGATATGACGACGCTGTATGACTATTTCCGTTTTATCATATCGTAGAAACGCGTACGATATGACAACGGTGCTAGCAATACGTGTGTTTGGCTGTGTGTTTTAATACACACACTCAGCACTAGCAATATGAAATACACAAACAACTTTGTCTTAAGCCCTTATGACACTAGATTTTTCTTCATTTTTTAAGTTTTGGAGAAGAGTGCAATTATAATATGATAGGAAATTTTACCATGAGTTCAGCTATATTAAGATAAATACCAAATTGTCAAAGCTTTTACTAATGTTATCGATAAAAAATGGGGGCCTGTCAAAAAAAAATGCAAAAATGTTCAACTTAAAATTGACGTTTCAAGATTGAAGCATTAAAGTGCTGCCAAGTTAGCGGTTTATTCACGAATTGAGCGATGTAGCGCCTCTTTTTTTCAACTTTTTGTTCTGTTGGCATTTTATTATAAATAAAAAGTAGGCAGCACTTAAAGAAATCATTACGCTTTGTTTATATTTTGTAGAGTTGTTTCTTTCTATCATTTGCTGTTTCTTTCTTTCAATCCTATAGCAAAACAATGCAAGAAAAATGTGTCATATGGGTCATGGTAGAATAATACAGGTAGTGGTGAAGCGTTAACGAACTTTTTTTTTTGAGTTCGACTCTGTCAAAAGTTGTTTGTGCTATACCAACACACACCCACACTACTGAAAAAAACATGGCGAAGTAAAAACACACATGTGAACATATAAATTTTTTTTCAAATTTTCTTTTGTGCTTTTTGACAACCTCGAACATAAACAACAATAAAAAGCCGTGTTGTTTTTGCTGTTGTTGGGTTGTTGTAGCTTCGCTACTACCTGTAGTATAATTCTACCATGATATGGGTTTTATTAGTTTTTTGTCGTTCTTCACCAGAGCGAAAGCCGGCCGACTAGTGGGACTTATATCGGCCAAGCCGATTTGTTAATATAAAAAGTGGGTATTTACTAACATGCGCATTTAAAAATATTTAATTTAGTTTTGAAACGTATGAAGAAAGTTTCTTATAAATATTATTTTTATATATAAGGCTGTATCTTAGCCTGCTAGTAGCCGCCGCCGAGTATATTTGGTCTTAGCCGCCGCCGACCACCATTTTACATCGGCTTCGGCCTACGTTCTTCACTGTATACAGGCAAGTGCAAAGCAATAACAAATAAATTTATGAAATATTTTGTTTCTTTGTATGCATTGGTTTTTACAACAAAATATAATGAATAAAAGTTAGTTTTTCTTTAAACGTATTAAGTGGCTGCTAGACGGATCAATATTTTAGCTTCAATATATTTGCTTGTGTGCGTTTGTTATGAAAATCAAAAGCATTTTGATATTCTTTAATATTTCCCCTCCGTATATGTGTACATATTTTTTGTAAACAAACGCACACAAACATACATATATTGAAGCTCTCATCGAGTCAACATGTACTACTTTTGCATAATTAGTTGTTTTATTTTTAATTTTTCACATAAATTTAAATTTATAAATCAATTAAACACATTGATTAATTTATTTAACACAGAAATATTATCAAAAACATAGTTTTTCATTTATTTTAATAAACACTCACACATGCACACTATTTTACTTTCATGTACATGTGCAAGGTGGATTAATACAGGTGATATTATAATCACAGCTGTTCTACTTTTTTTCCGCAAATTAGATGCTCGTATGTCAAAATTTGTATACGTTGACATAGGGGCTGAGGTGTCATATGTTATTGTAACGTTGTAGTTGTTTTAGAATCAACACCACCTGATAAAATTAATTCACCTTGGTACATGTGTTTTTTGACAGTTCATCATTGCTATAAGCAACGATGCCAGAAGGAAGATTTTACCTTAATTTTGAAGATTTTTGAGTCAAAATAAGATTTGAAGATCTTTTTCCCAAAATGAAGATTTTTTGACTTTAGTAGCTTAACACTTATAATTGTCACACGGCTTCTTTAAATTTATTAAATAAATTTACCTATGTCAGCTTAACGTTAGCGCAATAAAAGAATAAAGTACTGTAGATAATTGCCATTTGCTAATATATAAAGTATATGTTTATATGTTATTGTGTATGTATATAAAAATGTCCAGTGTGCTAGACGTGCGTTCAATTCGAGGTGCCAACATTGGTTCAGATCATTACCTTGTTGCAGCTACGGTTCGCACCCGTCTAAATCTAGCGAGAAACACTCAAATAATCCAACAGAGGAAGCTGGACGTCAAAAAGCTGCACGCACAATAACATGTTACCGCCTATTCCACTCATCTAACCCAAATGCTACTAGAGAGCACTCCTTGTCCCGATGATATATGCGCAGAATGGCAACGTATTGCACACTCCATGGAAACAGCGGATAAATCCATACTTGGGTTTCAAAAGCCTCCCCTAAAAAATCCATGGCACGACCAGGAGTGTCACAATGCAACTGCAGAGAAAAACGCTGCATACTTGGGAACACTGCAGTCATCTGCAACGCGAGCAACACGGGAGAGGTGCCGGGAGAAAAGGAGAGAGGAGAAACGCGTGTTCCGCCGCAAGAAAAGAGAAATGGAAAGGTGCGAGTGTGAGGAGATCGAGATGTACAGCAGTAGAAACGAAGTCCGAAAATTCTACCAAAAAGTAAAACACCACCACAACTGGTTGTTTCTCCTGTAAAGATAAAGACGGAAACCTGGTGACAGATACTGAAAATGTGCTGAGGACATGGAAACAACATTTTTCCATGTTGTTGGTATCAGATGATAGCGACAACGAAGATACCATTGAACCAATCATTGACGACGGTGTCGTATGTACACCACCTAGCCAAAATGAGATTAAAAAAGCAATATCCCGGCTGAAGAACAACAAAGTTGCAGGTGCTGATGGTCTGCCGGCAGAACTTTTTAAAGCCGGAGGCGACGAGTTGTTAAGGAGTATGCACCGACTTGTTAAAACCATTTGGCTAGAAGAACGCATACCCGATGACTGGAACCTCAGCGTGCTATGTCCTGTGCATAAGAAAGGAGACAAAACCGTATGCGCCTTCCTATTGCATACAATATTCTATCGAGTGTGCTATGTGAACGATTGAAACCGAAAGTCAGCGAAATAATAGGACCCTACCAATGCGGCTTTAGACGTGGTAAGTCGACCACCGTCCAGATATTTACATTGCGCCAAATCCTGGAGAAGACCCAAGAAAAACAAATCGACACTTATCATCTGTTCGTCGACTATAAAGCTGCTTTTGACAGCCCGATACGAGCAAAGGTATTTAAAGCGATGTCTGAGTTTGGATTACATGCAAAGCTAATACGCTTATGCAGAATGACGTTAACTGACACAAGATCATCAGTTAAAATTGGAAGAGACCTCTCCGAGACGTTTAATACCAAACGAGGTTTTAGACAAGGTGATAGTCTATCTTGTGATCTATTCAACATTTTGCTGCAGTTAATAGAGCAGGCACAATTTACAACAAAAAACACATGCTACTCGCTTATGCCGATGATATTGATATCATGGGGCGGACTGTGCGCGAGGTAACTGCAACATTCTCGAGTATCGAAAAGGAATCGGCGAAAGTGGGTCTAATAGTAAATCAAGATAAAACAAAATTAATGGTATCAACGAACAAAGAAGTAACAAGACTGGGTCAATATGTGAACGTTGGTGACTATAACTTCGAGATAGTGAACAACTTTATTTATCTCGGTACCGCCATAAACCAAAAAAATAACATCAGTTTGGAAATAAAACGCAGAACAATTCTTGCTAATAGATGCTATTTCGGGCTAAGAAAGCAGTTTAGAAACAAAGCCCTCTCTCTATGAGCAAAAATTTTACTCTATAGAACGCTTATACTACCCGTGCTACTATATGGCGCTGAAGCGTGGGTTCTTACGCAAGCGGATGAAGCTGTTCTTGGGGTGTTTGAGAGAAAGATTCTGCGCAAAATATATGGACCTGTCTGCGTCAACGGAGAGTATCGACATCGGATGAATCACGAGCTATATGAGTTGTACGAAGATATTAACATTGTTAAGCGCATCAAAGTACAACGGTTGCGCTGGTTGGGGCATGTCATACGTATGGATGATAATGCTCCGGCGAGGAAAACATTCGATTTCGATCCCGAAGGAAGACGTAGAAGGGGAAGACCCAAACTCCGGTGGAAAGATCAAGCTGAGGAAGATCTCGTAAAACTTGGTACTAGAAACTGGAGACGAAGCGCTTTAGATCGACGCGCATGGAAAAATATTCTGAATCAGGCTACTGACCTAAACGGTTGTTTATAGTCATCTAAGTTAAGTTAAGTTAAATATAAAAATGTATCATAGCGTTTTTTAGTACAAAAAAAGTATTTAAGAACTTTATTATTTGACATATTGTCATAATTTTATTTTAAATGAAATTTATTTATAGACAATTGCTTAAACTCTAGCAAATAAATTTCATTTCATGACACTGAGGCTCAAAATTTAGATGGCGAATTCAGATAGCTCCACCACATATTAATAAATATTTTCGAAATTTAGAAAACGTTACTGCGGAAGACTTGGCACACAATCTCAAAATACTAGAGCAGATAGTGAGTTACTGTTTCCAAAACTGTAGAAATTTCCATTAAATATAATATGTCTCCTTAATTCATCTGCAAACGTTGAACGGATATTTTCAAAAGTTAAATTTAAATGGAACGAAATACAGAAAGGGATTAACAAATGCAATCTCAATAAGTAAATTAAATAAAAAATACGCATTTTTATGCACAAAAATATGAGTAATGGGATATTTGTTATAGAGCTAGTTCAAACTATATGTTGTATTGTTTATTTCGTAAAATCATAAAAATTGTCTAAGCAATTTCTTGTTTTAAAATGTTTAAACTTAAAGTTTTGATATTGAAATGTATAGCAAATTTTTATGATTTTACAAAATAAACAACATAACTAACATACAGTTGAATCGGCTCATAGTTTTTTAAAATGGTATACAAAGAAGTCAGAAATTGTTTACTTTTGGTAATAGAAACTTTTTTCTGCGCTGCAGTTTTACGAAGATTTTGAAGAAGCTTCTTTGAAGTCAATCAAAAGAAAAAACCAAACAACCGAAGACAACATTTAAAAGTTGCGTTTTTTGACTCATTGTTGTCAATTGTGTAATAAAATGGTGTTGTGCGACACAATTGGTTGTAGCGTATCGGAATGTCGTGCTTGTGGTTCGTCGTCTTCGTATTTATGTCCTCGTGGAAACATAAATACCATCGCACAATCTATCCTAGTGTAGTACTCTTCACTCGTTGTGGTACTGTGGTTTGTCCTTCCGGCTACGCTCGTCGATGCGTACCACCACCTTACCTCGTTCCGTTCAGGAAATCTCCGATAGCAGAGTGTTGGTGTTGTATACTCTAGATTTGGCCCTCCCTAACGGGTTGTATCCTTAATAATCCCCATAATGGCAGCTTCGGAGAAAATACACGAAGTGCCCCAAAAACGCCATGACCTACCCTCTTCCGGCTGCTACGTTACGTTACCTTTTTTTATCCTATTAAATTTATTCCATAATTGTAATAAAAAGGCTCAACCTGAATTCATTTCAAAAATTAAAAAATTTCAGTCCTTTATTTACTATTTGTATTATAGTTAAATTTAGTAAAGAATTTTAATACTAATTTCTCAACCAATGCTTATTGGGTAGTATTTTTACGGAAGTAAAAATTATATACAAAAAGTTCTTAAAAATATTTGTATAAGTAAATAACTTTACGAAATTTACGATCGATAATATACGAATACTATTAATGGGTGGATGAGGCCGGTGTAAATGCACAACTATAATAATAAGCAAAACTAGGCAGTTAACCAACTGCGTGATCAAGCGTACCAATTGGGTACCTAAAGGCTACGGACGAAATCCTATATTATCGAGGTCGATGATATGGTCTATATTATCAGAAAAGTCTGATCGCTGATGAAAGGGGGTGTAAGGGTTAAATACCTGAAATAGCCGTCGACCTATCTGCCGGCGTCAAACATTTACAATGAAAAATACTAAATATTAAATACTAATTTTTATACCTATATCAAGCCTACTGCCTGCCTATAATCTTAAATGTAATGACTAATCGTTTACTTTAGCCTACACGTATATAATTACGCCCTAAAGTATGCTATACGAAAACAATTGTGCAATTCTATTGAAGTATAATATACTAGATTTAAGTAATTTTGACAAAAAATTTTAATTTTTCTTATTTTAGATTGAATTTGTTTTTATTTATTAATTCATACTACCGTGTGTCTAAATAGACTAAGACACGGAAATGGATTGCCTTCCCTTTTTGATTTTGATACAATTTCGAAATTTCTGATTTTGTATGATATTATTGACTGCCTTTAATCACGCTTTAGGTACTTTTAAATAGTGTACTATATGAATAGTCAAACCGGAAACAGATTCGATTTCCTTTTTGGTTAAGAAGGTTATCAATTAAAGTTACGAGGGGGGAGTCCGAATTCTGTTAAATTTGTTTTATTATACTTTTCTTTTACTTTTACTTTTTTTTTTCTTAGATTATATTTTTTTATTCTAGTTATTTCTTTGGGTACTAGACCCTATCTGTAAGCTCCAAAAGCTTCTTTCAGACAACAGCTCTTTTTTTTATAGGATGGAAAAAAATGTACAAAAAACTTCGATAATTTCACCGATAATTATAATTTACAAATGCAAGAATATCTGTGTTCAGCACACAAAACAATAGAAAGGGCAAAACACCGAGCTTAAAGAAGCGAAAAAGACGAGAACAAATGCGCCGAAGCAACACGGAAAAGGGAAGAGAAGATGCCTTCGGGAGGTAGGAGCGATTGCCTTGGGTTTTCAAGACACTACACCTTCAACTGGCGAGCCAGGAATTGCCTCCACCCGAATACACTTCTTGTTCTCTCCTTCCCTTATTAAGCCGACTTATTTCTTCCGGTGTATTATATTTATAGACTTGAGCGGTAGACGAAATTATATTACATTCTTTAAACCCTGCGTGTACAGAAAAGCTATTTTTCGACAATTCTATATTCAAAAGTCCACATTCGTTTTCAACTAGATCGAAACTTCGCGGACGACCCACGTATACTAACAAACACAGTTTCCGAACTGGCGTGGCCTTATTGGTTTAGGGATTCCGGATACCAAGGTGTTGTCGTACGCGACTAAGCCGCTTTGGTATTCAGACTTTCTTTAAATTTTAGCTTTTCTATAAACGCACGTACTAATAAATGCGAGTAAAAAATATACAAAACTACTTCTACTACTACAAAACATGGAACTTATCTTTTTTTTACTCAGGAACGCGCTGCTGACTGCTACTTTTCCCCGTAGCCGTAGTACGTACCCCGACAGATTCGATTGGCTGACTGTCGCTATTGTTTTCACTGATTCTTGCTGTGCTGCTGAGGACGCTGGTTGCTATGTTGTTGTCTGCTGTTTCGATCTGGGGATGATTATGTCCACTGCTGATGTTGTTGCCACTTCCCTCGCTGGTATGCTGCTGGCAGTAATATGGCCGGTACTTATGGTGGTGGTTATTGCCGTTTCGGTGTTTTGTTGCCGGTAGTTATGGCCAGAGGTTGTATGGCCGATATTCTACGGTCGTTTTGGTGTTGGTATATTTGACGGCGGTCGTTCCTTACTGTTGGCGGCGGCTGGTATTTCTTGGAGTATTGGCGTTGCCGTGTATTTCGCCGGTAGACTTGGTGGCTTGAACTTTAGTGCATGTAGCGGTTTCGTTTTGATGTTGTTGTTGCTGACGCTGCCGGTATCACAGAATATGGAACAGAATACTCACTTTTGGCAGCTGAAAAGGCTATGTTGCTAGCGCTTAGTATGGGGTTGTTGACCGTTTTGGTGTTGTTGGCGGCGGTATGTGGCGGCGGCAGTTTTGGAAGCCGTTAATTTGCCGTCTGCTGTGGTTGGTGGCAGTTCTTGTTGTTGGGTAGAGGATTCTCACCTGAGGGACGCAAATGCGTGTCGTTAGGGCTTGATGTTGGTGCTTCTGGACGTACTTTTAGTGGTGGTATTGTGCTTGCGCTGGTGATCGGTTTTGCTAGTACATGGATGGTGTGTTTGTTTCCGGCCGTGCCTGTGCGATTGCCAATCGATCTTCCTTTTTGCTGTTAGCGCGGGTGCACATGGTTGGCACGATTTTGCTGCTGCCGTTAGGACGTGGCTGGTAGCTTTTTCTCTTATTTTACACCATGTGTTACGTGAATCTTGGCCGCTATGGTTGTGATGCCAGCCAGCTCAAAAAAGGCATCTGCAGGGCAGGTTCCGACCCACAACCACAGCAGAACCACGAACAATTAAAATTTACACAAAAACTATAATGCAAAACACGGTGGACGTCCACTACCTACCTACCTGGGACACAAGCATTCCTAATATATATTTTTATTTTTGTCCCCCAAAATCCACACACACTTACCGCACTAGCCTCACATTACCTCACCCGAACAAAGAAATTTAACGCACAAACATATTCGTTTAAACACTTACAACAAATCACATATTTATTTAAATCTAAATCTCAAACTAACAAATAAAAAAATGGCCTACAAACTAAGGAACTAACCTAATATATTAAAATTTTTCTTTTATTTAATTAATCAAAAATTATAATATTTTGTTATACAACTATCGCCCCTTTTGGGCTAAACTCGTTACTTAGATTTTTTACGAAATTCTCAAACGAACGGCCTTTGATCAAAAACTATTATACAAATTAAAATCTTTTAATAATAAAAAAAAAATAACTAAAACAAAATGTTTGAATTAACAAAAAAAGAAAAAATCTTAAAAACAAAGCGGCTTTTATATAAAACTTAACCTATAACGTTTACTAACATAAAGTTACTAACTTAACCTAACATATAAAACTAACACTTGCTATTGCCTAAATAATAAAAGAAAATTCAGGATTTATGTAAAAAAACTAACCAAAAAAAACTACAGAACGCCAAAAAAAAATAGAAATCCCTAACCTTCGAAAACTTGTAAAGTGTAAGAAATTTAATTATGTTTCTATTTCTACAATACCCTACCTAAACGAGCTCTCTTAGACGGTTGGTTTCGTCCTGGTACTATATCTGGAAAAAAATATATATAAAAAAAATTAAATATCCTGCTTTACAAATTTCCTGTAAGTTTTAGGCCTTCTATGCGTCAAACACTTTCTTAACTTCACTTTCTTTTCCTATTTAGGCACTAACAACACTTATGTTCACAAACTAAAATGCTAAGCACAACTAAATAATACAATTAACATACTCTACTCTTTTCTTATAACTTAATTACTTCGTGGATATATTTTATTATTATTTTAAAATTTTCTTTTATTTTTTTCTATTTTTATGATTCCCGCCTTAACGGACGAGATTATGGCGCTAGGACGCTACCTTGCGCCAAGCTTTGCGCACCAATAGCAAAAACTATAAAATGGTGGATGGACTGGCGGGATTCTAAGTGTATATATGTATAATTTTTTCACAACCGGTAATTATGTACTTCTCTTAAAGGAACTTTAATACAGATTACCTGTTGATTGGCTTTTACTAATTGTTTTGTTGTTTTTTTTCCACAGATTCAATGTAAGGGTTTAGCCTCTTCAGAGTTTCCCGTGTTGTCCAGCCGCCTTCAACTGTCCACCGTTTATTTTTCCTATTTAATTCACACAAAAATTTTCTTTTTATAAAACTACCTCTACATTTATCTTATTTATTTCGTTAGTTTCAATTTTTTACCTTGAAATTGTTTGTACGTATCTTTAACTTGTTTTTATTTAAACACTTTATTCATTTATATCCGGGTTTTCCGGTCTGTTCAAAAATAAACTTTTTATTTATTATGACCTTTTAATTTAATGTTTTATTTGCAGTTTTAATTGCACTTATCGCTGTGGTTTGTATTTTACTAATGGCTACTTTTCCCTAACCACTACCAAGCCAAACTCTTTCTTTTTCCAAAAATTTTCCATTTTCAGGCTATTTTCCACTAGCTTACAAAATACCTACAAAAATTTCCACTTGGCAAGACATGTAACATGGCGACATGACATGGTGCTATTTTTGTGCACATTTATGAATGAACACCGTACATATAAATACAACACTGTTTTCATTCACAATAGACACCAATATAGATTTAGTACTAGATTACAAACACTTCCACCCTTATTTTTACTACCATACGCCATTTTAAACCAATTACACACAGAACTAACAATTACACAAAAAATAATTCTACTTAAAAATAAAACAAACAAAACATAAAAAAATCATTATAATTAATAAAAACAATAAAAAATATCATTATGATTAATAAAAAAAAACACAACTACAACCATCAACGACCAAAATTGATGCTGCCACCAGCCCAGATACCCGTCACCACCACCAGACTACATACAACTTCATCCATATCGCCCACTACCACTGTCTGCAATAATCACCACCACCTGCGAATGGCTCCCATCCGTCACCATCACTGGCCACTGGAGCCCTCACTATAACCCTATGAAACATTAGGCTGGCGCCACTCGACAATTACTGCCAGCCTACACCAGACGCAACACATGCTGCACAAGCACGATGTTGCTATGGTCCCGCCGACCTTCAAAGCGGTAAAAACACACAGACTCCATGCACTTGTGTTGCCAGGGCTGTCACTTCTCTTTCTTCCGGTCCTCAATGTACGATTTCTTTTGCTATACACACTTTAATATATGCTTTGCTTACCGATATGCGGGAGATGGCGCTTGAGCTAATTGCGATTCTCTGCTCTGCTTCCTTTAAAATGTGGAATACCTAAACTTTTCCTTCTTCACGTGCTTGGGTTCATAGTTTTTCCTTTCTGGGATTTCGCCAAGAAAATATTTGTTATAAATTATGTCAAATATTTTCTGGGTAACATAACAAAGATTTATTATATATTTTTTCCAATTTCCTGCGTTATCTAACCACTGATAATTTTATTTGCCTTCAAGACTTTTTTGGTCGACCGCACTTTCTTACCCTTATTACTTCTGCCAAACTGAAACGTGTTTTCTGCCAACTTCGGGCTTTTATACCCGCACACATCGATTATTTTTGCTCGCGAGCGCTGCAAGAAAAATTCTCTATATTGCGCTAAAACGTTATTCTTGCAGATTTCGGCCACGTCATCAGAGTTGCTTGCACATGACACCTGACCAGAGTTGCTTTTACGGATCAGACCGCAGCGACACCTGGGTCTGAAAATATATCGCATGACACAACCTGACCTTTTACGCCATGCCTTGCATGGAGAACAACAATACATAACAATTGTTGCCAAGTTGCATTCACTGAGTCTACAATGCAAAGATTTGAGTTGTTGCAATAATCGAGGTTGCGCTCATCGAGGGTTGCAGTAACTGAGGGCGCACTGTACATATATTTGATCTTATATATGTACAATTTAACTTACATACATAGCTAATATATTATAATAAATTTATTATTTGACATATTGTCATAATTTTATTTTAAATGAAATTTATTTGCTGGTGCTTAAGCATTGTCTATATGCATTTCATTGGTGCTTTACCAAATCGTCAGTAGCATTCAAAACCATTTGAGAATTTTGTATAAGTTTCAAAGCCTACTGTACTTATTTTGAAAATTATTAACATATTTGTAAATTTCTTAAATGGTTTTTGAAAGTCTGTACATAAGATAAGGGGTTTGTAACTGCTCAAAAATATGTTTGAAGTCTACTGACATTTTGGTAAGGCACCAATGAAATTCATATAGACAATACTTAAACACCAGCAAATAAATTTCATCTATATATTATCATTTTAATATAAGTAACCTGTTTGAGTTGAATTTTGGGTTTCGATGAACTATATATATATATATATATATATATATATATATATATATATATATATATATATATATATATATATATATATATATATATATATATATATATATATATATATATATATATATATATATATATATATATATATATATATATATATATATATATATATATATATATATATATATATATATATATATATATATATATATATATATATATATATATATATATATATATATATATATATATATATATATATATATATATATATATATATATATATATATATATATATATATATATATATATATATATATATATTACACATACAAATTTTTTGAAGATTTTTTTTCTAAAATGAAGATTTTTTTTCGAAGAATGAAGATTTTCCCCGAAAATTTCTGGCAGCACTGGTTATAAGAAATCTTATAACAACGCTCTCATAAAAATTCCAATTACATTGAGTTAAACACTAATTTGAAGTCTACACGTAACATAATTCTTTCTGCGATTGAATTTGACAATCTCATCTTACATATTATGTTACGTGTAGACCTCAAGTTAGTGAAAAATAACCATTGGGAGAATAGTAAGGGCAAAATTACAAGGATATAAATGTTGGCTTTTTATAATTCGTTTATTTATTAACTAAGGGATGATGTTGACCTTCCAAATGATAATTAATGATTTAAATATAAAATACAAAAGAAGGATTTTATTTATTTATCGTTTGGAAGTTATATTTCCACACACGGACAGACACATGTACAGAATTCACACTGCAAACGCTATAATTCACTATATATTCTTTTAAATTTTAATCATGTTATTTTAAATAATTCAAAACTATTAATAAAATATATTTTTTCTCATAAAAACCACAACATATTAATAGTACACACACATATCGCTATTGCATTTCTTTGTAGAGTTGGGTAGTTCATGAACGAACTAGTTCAATTGAACTACTCACACAAGTGAACGAAGTGAGCTGGTCATATCATTAAGCTCTTTTCAGCTCCCTAGCTTATATTTCATTTACGCTCACATTTCTTTTTCGTTCACGTTTCAATTTAGTTCATATTTCTTTTTCGCTCACTCACAATAATCAGGTTACATTTTGTAATCAAGGGACATCTACATATGCCAGATAAACTCGTTAGTACAAAAAGTACGAAATCTACAAAAACCTCACCTACTTTATTTTTGTAAAATCATTGCACGATGTCAAAAGCACAAAGCAAATAAAGAAATTTTGATGCTCATCCATGATAATATTACAAACAAAACGTTATCAGCAGCGCTGTCAACTTCACCTGTTGTGGATGTGATTCCCCAGTGCACATACTTATACTGAGCAACTGAACTAACTGAACTAAAAGAGTGTCCTAGTTCAGTAAAGTGAACTGAGCTGAAAAGACCGCTCACTCAAAAGAGCTGTAAAGCATCAGCGCTGTTGACTCAGTGCCTTTCGCACCGTTTTTAGTGCTTTTTCAACTTTTCGACGCGAAAAATTTTGGATTTAGTGCTCGGGTCTTTTTAGTATAATTTTTGGTGCTTTTATTTTTTGACGGTGGCACTAAACCCAAAATTCAAAAATAATTTTTTTTTTATCTAAAAAATTTTTTTCAAGTGTAAAATTCTTTGCTAATGCAACTATTTCCTGAACACGTTCTTTGCAGTCTTGCAGAAGAATGAAAAAAATTGATTCGAGCAATCAATGGTGCTTCATCTTTTGTCGAACCCCATTAAAACTAATTTTTGTACATATTTCGTTTGCTTGGCACTTCAGATTTCAAAAACTTTCCGTTTTCACGAAATTTGACATACATAAACATATGTATATTCTAATTTTACGTGCCCGATAATTTTTATGGTTTTATTTAATAGCCGTCTAAGCTTGTGTATCTCGCCCATTTTTTGAGAAATGTTCGTCATATTCAAGATTGAATAACTTTAGAGCGCGTCATCATATATTAATAAATTTTGTCTCATTCGAAAGGATTCAGTCTCCTCCCAATAAGTATTGATTAAAAATGACATAGCTTTTACAATTTTTTAAAGGGTTTGTCTGAAGTTTTGTTGCATAATTTTTTTTCAAAAATTTGCTCCACCAAGCATAAGTCTGTCATATGTGAAATGATTTTCAAAATTCTTTTTTTCAAAAATCTGTAGGGCATTATCCTGTCCACCGGAAATATTGATTATTGCATAATCCTCCATTTATGAACCAATTTTTAAAATTCTTTTTTTTTTGCTTGTTTCAAATGAATTGCTTGCAGTTTGATCCCATAGAAGTTAAAATCGGGCGGACAAAGTGGTAGCCCGATATATTAATTACCACATAACTCCGACATTTCTAGACAGATTTTCAAAATATTTTATTTGAAAGGAAATGAAAGGTTTGGTACTATGAAAAATTCCGGGCGGCCAACCCATTTGTAGACAAGCACACCATTTGATCTAACACAAAATCGCGTTGGTTTTGTAATCTGGTACATAAGATCTTTGCATTGAAGTCGAGTTTTATTGACATATGTAATTATAATTATTACAGAGCTAAATACAACTGACAGGTCTTTATTGTACAAAGTCTTTAAGTAGGAATGAAAACAGATTCAAAAGTTACAGTTTTTGTTTATGATAACCCGCTCATTTCTATGAAAAACCTGTAGCAATAACTATGATGATCATATATAATGAATTAATATCGGATATGATATATAAAGCTCTAAAAAATATAAAAAAATTAAAAAAAAGTCTGAAAATTTTTTGCTTTTAGTGGATTTAATTTTTCTTAAACGATTCGTTTTAAATCGGCTCAATTTACAGAACAGGCAAATATATAACAACTTTTTTAAATAAAACTTAAAAAAAATCAGTGCTTTTTTTCAAGAATTACGCGTTTTTTTACTTGTTTCAGTGCTTTTTGAAATCTAAAAGTTGACAACGCTGAAGAGCACGACTATATTTCTTTGTAAATATTTCATTTTGATTTTGACACTTGATAAAATAGTACCAGCGTTGTCAACTTGGTGTTTTTCGCGCAGTTTAAGTGATTTTTCAAAATTTCGACGCGAAAAATTTTCAAGTTAATGCTCAGTGCGTTTTTATTTAATTTTTTGTGGTTTTTATTTGGGAAGGTTGCAATAAACACAAAATTCAAAAATACGTTCATTTATCTAAAAAAAATGTTTTTTTCAAGTGTAAAATTCATGACTATTTTTTAGATTATCTCGTAAACTATAAGGAATGTGAAAGTTTTGTTAAAAGCTTTCTTTTAGATAATAATATTATCTACAACTTCACTCAACACATTTTTGTTGTAAATTGTACAATTAAAAATTTATAGCTATTATGAAAAAATACAGCGTGCATTACGTTGAGTGCGTCACAAACTGCCTTGATAAAAAAACTATATTTTTGGCTGCAACTAAGTTGTTTTACAATTTTCTTATATTCCTCTTTCTTTTATGAGTTAGATTTTGTGTGCTTTATTATACAAAATTCGCTAATAAATACGAAAAACACACTTCAACTTTCAAAGTTACTTCCACGTGCGTCACAAAACTGTGTGATTAATTATTTCGCAACATGGAGCTGTTAAAGTCCGACCAAAACCAGTTTTTTGAGGCCGAACCCGAATCGAATCTAATATTCGGCAAAAAGGTCGAATATTCGGCCGAATCCGAAACTTGCCAAAACTTTTTTAGCATTAACTGATATTGAGGAGGATACATTGAGGAGTGTTTAATCACTCTATTGATGACGTTACAAGAGCACCAATCAAAAAGTTGAGTCAGAATAACTAAAAAGATATAAAACGGAATATTTACCTCTTTTTTTATACGATTTCATTTCTACTACAGTGAAGTTTTTTGATTTACGCACGCGCTTCATCGTGATATACACAATAAAGAATTTTCCTCGACAGTATTTAATTTATCTTGAAGATGGAAAATGAGCTTTCTTCATATTTTGAAATTATTTTAAAAAATATATTTTAAGAGACAAATATTTAATTTCAGTGCTAAATCGCAGAAGTGATTTTGATTGCAAAAAATCGATTTATTATAACATAAATTAGATTTTCGATTGGAATCGAAATCGGTTTACCATTCCCTAGCTTATGCTATTTATTTCGGCAACAGTTGAATACTTTATGTTACTATGTACATTAGAGTGGCATTGGAATATATGAGAAAATTCAACTTCCGATTTTCCTATAGTTCCGGCGGTTTTTAGTGGCACTTGATGTAAAAATGGTGAAAGTTTGTGCTGAATCGGACAACTCTAACACGTGCCCATTTGAGGTCAAAGTTCAAATATGGAATCCACTAATTTACATACAAATGCTCTAAAAAATAATTTTTTTTATTTTTAATCAACCCTTTGTGTCACGGGGGTCGAAATGACCATCATTTGTTAATACTAACAAAATATTTTTTCCAAACTTTGGTAAAAAATTACTGAAAAGACACTGTATTCTTTAAATTATTTAAAAAATGATTTTATAATAAAAAATGTTACCTAAACTATATATAATAACAGTCAACAACTTCATACACAATCAGCGAAAAAATTTAGTTTTTAGAGTATTTGTACGTAAATATAGTGGATTCCATAATATTTGAACTTTGGCCTCAAATGGGCACGTGTTAGGGTTGTCCGATTCAGCTCAAATTTTCACCATATAAGTTTTACATCAAGTGCCACTAAAAATATTTGCCGAAATAAGCGTAACCACTATTTTTCGGTAAACGTTTCTTTAATATTTTGCGTTTATGCCCGACAAATGAAACGATAAAAGACAATACTGATTGTGTATTGAATTTTTTACCAAATAGACACATGCTCATTTAAAAAATATTTTCCTAAAATTAAAAAAAATAAAACAAAAATTATTGGTTACGATTATTTTGTCAAATATTTGATAGATGTGAACGTAGCTTAAGTAAAATTGTCATTCAATTTGAAAAGATATGGGACGGGCAATCAGATTGATGGCGGTGACATATTTTAAATTTGGAAAATACCATTTCGATTAAATTTCTTACTTATAGAGAATAAAAAATTTCGGCATTCGGCCAAAAAGTTGGCCTAAACCGAATATCAGCCGAAACCACAATTTTGTCCGAATCCGAAATCGAATATTCGGTCGGACTCTAATAATTATGTTTTATGCCATTAGAAAGTGCAATTAAATCCCACTAAGCAGTATGCCTAAGTTGAAGGTATCTCTTCTCAAAGACCATAATTGTATGTTTCCACCAACTTTAAATTACGTAGATTTAGGTAAATTACTTCGAAGTGTTTCTACCGAGCTTGTGAGTGATTTGGTGTACGAATTTTCGTAGTCAAATGATGCACTTACTTTATAAGGTGTACGCAGCAGATGTAATTGAATTTTTTCCATATATAGTTTGACATTTAAATTAATTAAATATTCTTTAATGTAATTTTTTCGAAATTGTCAATCACAATTGATGGATGACCCAGGGATGGAATTTGTTGTTTTAAAAACAACGCAGGGTTGCATAGATAGATCCAGTTCTAAAAATAGTATTTTCGACATAATTTAAATAATTCACCTACTTTGATTTGGTTGTATGCGAAATGTATGGCAAATCAAATATAAATCAACCTGATTTGCTCAAATCACCATGAGTTGTCGAAATCATGCCGGTGGAAACATACTATAAAATGTTTATATTTTAATCTGTAGCGTTTATCACGTAGGATTTGCCCATATGTATACTTTTATCCGCTGAATTCAGATATTATCATAAATATTTCCGATAAGCTCTAGTTTCAGATATATCTATAGCGACTTTTATATTTTGATAAACTACAACAATTTTGTTCTTTTTTATTTTTGTTATTACTCCATTATATCGCCCATCTACCTCAAAAGTTGTACAATTTAAAGAATGCGTTTTTGTAGTTAATAGTACAAAATTATTCCTCATATTGCTTTAAAATCATACAAATATGTATCTTGTATACTAAACTCTTGAGGAGAGAATACTTTTATATATTTCCATGAAAGTGTGAGGAAATTAAAAGCTAAAACTCGTTTTCTGAAAATTAGTATTTTTGAATTGTGTCACTTTTTAAGTGGATGTGCGATATGTCCTTTAAAAAAATGTGTATTTTAGTTTATGAGATGATCAAATACATACTATTTTTAAATACAATTACACATTTTTAATTTAGTGCGTTTTTTCAAGAATTACGAGTTTTTATCCTGGTTTCAGTGCTTTTTGAAATTTAAAAGTTGACAACGCTGTCAGCGTTGTCAACTGAGTACTTTTCGCACCGTTTTCAGTGCTTATTAAACTTTTCGACGCGAAAAAGTTTGGAGTTAGTTCTCGGTGCTTTTTTAATCTAATTTTTTGTGCTTTTATTTTCAAAAACTAATTTCTTTATCTAAAAAATGTTTTTCAAGTGTAAAATTCTTTGCTAATGCAACTATTTCCTGAACACTTTTTATGCAGTCTTGCAGAAGAATGAAAAAATTGATTTGAGCAATCAGTGGTGCTTCATCTTTTGTCTCTTTTGTCGAGCCCCATTAAAATTAATTTTTGTATATATTTCGTTTGCTTGGCCCTTCAGATTTAAAAAACCTTCCGTTTTCACGAAATTTGGCATACATAAGCATATGTATATTCTACTCTTACGTACGCATCACGTGGCGTAAGCACCCTGATACGCACGATAATTTTTATGGTTCCTTTTTATAGCCGTCTAAACTTGGGTATCTCGGCCATTTTTTGAGAAATGTTCGTCATATTCAAGATTGAATAAAGCTGAAAGTCCATAGCACGCGTTTCGTGCGTTACGCGTTTTGTGTGTTTCATACTTTAGACGCTTTTCTAAATTCAAGTTACATGCAACGCTTTTTTTGCGCCAATGTTTATGTTTTGATCAGCTGTAGTGTAAACATTTTTATCAAATAAAAATAGTTTTTGCAAAAATGTTAATTGAAATGTTAAAAGAATTTGTGGAATTTATTGAGTTTATAATATTTTGTGCAACAAGAGCATACTCAAAGCTCCAAAATAAAACGAGACGGTTTTGGGAGCGTCCCTTGTATTTGGAGCGGGAAGTGAGTGGTTTTTTTAACTCAGCGAGAGCTATTCCAACAGATTGTCGGCTATTCTTGACTTTAATGTAAATTTAATTGCGTCAGTACAATATAGAATAAAGTGTAAAGATAAATTGATAAAATTAATAAACATAACAGAGATGAAACTTATTACATAAAATTAATCGATAAATAAAATGAAAATTTTGTTGATTAAAGAATTGTGTTAAAAAATTAATTTTATGTATTTTATTCTTGTAAACATTTGTAAACTCTATTGCGATAAGGTTTTTTTATTAAAGCCTTCTTTTCTTTAAAAAATTAAAAAAATAGTCCACCATACAAACATATTTATCGATAACATTGAAAATATAATATAATTTGTCATGTCTGGCTATCGAAAACAGCTGTAATTTTTTCATGGCGCATGCGACGCATACAAAAATAGAAAGTTAACCTACTTTTCGCGTTAAGCGTTTTACGCTTTGTGCTATGGAACTCGTCACATACATTTACACTGATTCTACTTTTTTGACAGCCGCTTATAACGCGTTACCGTGTGTAAAGCGTGTTATGTACTTTCAGCTTAAGAGCGCGTCATCATATATTAATAAATGTCTCATTCGAAAGGTTTCAGTCTCCTCCTAATAAGTATTGATTAAATATGACATAGCTTCCCACTACAAAGTCCTCTAAAATGTCTAAAGTATCCTAAAAAAGGTATTTGTAATTTTCTTTATTTTTTAAATGACATCAAAAAGATGGTTATGAGTTCGTGTGTATTTTTTATGTTTGTAATGGCATAACTCTGTCATTTGTGAACAGATTTTGAAAGTTTTTTTGTTTGAAAGGGTTTGCTTGCTGTTTGGTTCCACAATTTATTTTTTCGAAAATTGGTGAGGAAATTCGCTCCCCTCAATCAAACTCTACCATTTGTAAACTGATTTTTTTAAAGGGTTTGCCTGCAGTTTTGTTGCATAATTTTTTTTCCAAAAATTTGCTCCACCAAGCATACGTCTGTCATATGTGAACCGATTTTCAAAATTCTTTTTTCGAAAATCTCCTCCCCCGGAAATATTGGTTATCGCATAATCAATCCTCCATTTATGAACAAATTTTCAAAATTCTTTTTTTCTTGTTTTAAATGAATTGCTTGCAGTTTGATCCTATAGAAGTGAAAATCAGGCGGATAACGTGCAGGATATATTAATTAGCACATAACTCCGACATTTCTTGACAGATTTTCAAAATATTTTGTTTGAAAGGACATGAGAGGTTTTGCACTATGAAAAATTGCGACAAGCGCACCATTTGATCTAACAGAAAATCGCGTTGGTTTTGTAATCTGGTACATAAGATCTTTGCATTGAAGTCGGGATTTTTGACATATGTTATTATAGTTATTACAGAGCTAACTACAACTATCAGGTCTTTATTGCAAAAGTCTTAAAGTAGGAATGAAAACAGATTCAAAAGTTACAGTTTTTTGTTTATGATAACTCGATCATTTCTATGAAAAACCTGTAGCAATAACTATGATGGTTATATATAATGAATTAATATCGGATATGATATACTAAGCTCTAAAAAATAGAACAATACAAGAAAGTCTGAAAATTTTATGCTTTTAGATATATAACAACGTTTTTAAATAAAATAAAAAAAAAAATAAAATTCAGTGCTTTTTTTCAAGAACTACGCACTTTTTTACTTGTTTCAGTGCTTTTTGAAATCTAAAAGTTGACAACACTGATGCTAATGGAATAATGTGCTATACATGTAGGGTGATATTTTTTATGTGTTTAGTTACATAAGTGACCGTAAGCTTAAGTTTGAATTTTCGATGTCGGAGGTGGTAAGGAACGCCACTTATGTATCTTGAAAATAAGTGAGTGACTATTTTTTAGAATATCTCGTAAACTATTAGGAATATGTCTGGAATTTATTAATCACCACTATCATGAATAATTTTTCCCTCGAAATGTTTTCCCTTTCCCTTCTTTTGCAATCGTGAATAAAAAATCGAAAAATTCCCCTTATCATGAATGATTTTTTTCACGTGGATTTTTCCCCTTTTCCCCTGTTTTTGTTCACTTTATTTTAGCTGGCGAAATGGATAAATACATCATGTAATTGCTATTTTATCCTTCCAATTTATTATTAAAGCTTATAAATATATATTTTTAGGACAAATTCAGTAAATAGTGTTCATTTATCTTAATACTAACACATGTAACTTAACACTACCTCCACTCAACTCCTTCCCGGCACACATGAACTAAGTTTCGCGATGATGGAATAGCAATTGATTTTGCCGCATCTGTAGAGAATCATTCATCGCGTCCAAAATATTCAAAAACCCAGTTTTACTTACTACACCAAAATACTATTTGATTGAATTAGGCTGCCTGCAATGGCTCGGGTACTCCAAGGCAATTAATGCATCTAGCAATCCTGGACGGACAATTCGAGTATGTTTAGATTCCTCATGGAGTAAAAAGATAATTCCAATTGAACCATCAGTTGGAAGAAAGGAATAAACGCCATTTTTCCAAAATTGAGTTAAACATATTTTTATTTACTTGAAACTTGGCTCTATTATGCGTGTTAAAGAGCAAAATGTAACACTTATATATAATAGAATTTCATGCGACTAAAAAAGATTCAGCTGGAAGAGGGGAATAATCCGGTCATTTATTCCCTTTTTCCAACTGATAATCAATAAAAATGAGTTCTGGTACAATTAAGTTCAAAAAAGTTAAATTTTAATAGCGAAAATTCCGGGTTTTCCGTGATATTTGTTACTTCAGAATTGTTGATTTTAAAAATTAATGGCAAAATTATTTAAAAAACACCTGTAAGTCATTGAATAAGAAAAACATATTCAAGATATCGACAGACATTTTGAATACTGTTCAAGTCAAAAAGGTTATATAATATGTTCTTAATTTATAGATGGCTCTCCTAGACACTTTTTGCTTCAGAAAAACTATGTAAGCTCAAAATTTTCATTTATAAAGCCATACACTTCCAATATGCCAATAAATACGGAACAAATTAATGACATTCGAAAAATAAAACAATAGATTCCCGACGAATTCAAAGAATATTATGATATTATAATATTATCTCTTGAACTACTACAACAACCGAAACTACTTAAAACGATGACGAATAAATGATATTAACTATTTCATTCATTATTTGTAAAAAATAAATATACCCTTGTTAAAAAAATGCCTTTTATTTATATATTTTTTTGATCAGTTGGAAGAAGGGAATAAATCCAAGAAGTTTATTTGTGTTTATATCAGTAAATATTAATTTTTGAAATCTGGTCTACAAAGTCTGGAATACAAGACTTTTTTCATGTAAATTCTTGCAATTTATTTTAACTGAACTTAGTTAGCCGAAATTTCCTCTATCTGATTTAATCCAACACTCACAAGCTCTTATTATTTTTTGTTTTTCGTTTTGATGGACATTTTTATCAATACCTACAATAAGAAATATTATTAAAAGCTTTATTTTAGATAATAATATTATCTACAACTCCACTAAACACATTTTTGTTGTAAATTGTACAATAAAAAATTATTAGCTATTAACAAAAAATGTTGCGTCCATCACGTAGCGTGCGCCACAAATACTTCACGGCTTTGATAAAAACGACAATATTTTGAGTGCAAAAAAGATAATTTACAACTTTCTTGTATTCCACTTTCTTTAATGAATTAGATTTTGTGTGCTTTATTATGTAAAACTAGCTAAAAAAATACGAAAACACACTTCAACTTTCAAAGTTACTTCCACTTTTTGTAGCCTGCGTAACAAAACGTTGTGCTTAATTATTTCGCAACAATTAGCTGCTAAAAAATTATGTTTTATGCCATTAGATAATGCAATTAAACCCCACTAAGTACTATGCATAAGTTGAAGGTATCTCTTTTTAAAGAATAAAAAAGTTTTATATTTTAATCTGTGGCCGAATTACCGCATTTGTTATCGAGTAGGCTTTCGCATCGAATAAAATTTCGTCACGTGTCCAATAGATGGATTACCGGATTCGAGAAGTGTACATACCAAGTTTGTTTTTCACCGTTTGTTGAATAGACTAAGAATTTGTAATACATTAACGAAAAATTTAGTGTTTCTTTAAGCTAGTTCAACAACCAAGTCGATTTGACGACTGTAATAAGGTTTATTGGTTATGTTCCATGCTTTTTTGCAAAACATACATATAAAAGAAAATATTATTTTCGATCGCTCCGGTGCTAGCGATTGCAATTTAAGCAGCATGTACTCGATGCCGTAATCCCAAAAAGAAAATTTTCGAAAAATTTTACTCGATCACGTATGCGGGAATTCGGCCCCTGAATGTAGCGTTCGTCACGTAGGATTCGCCAATGTGTATATTTTTATCCGTTGAATTCAGAAATGACCATACAACTTTTCGATAAGCTCTAGTTTCAAATATATACTTTTATATTGTTACGAAATGAAAATGCAGATTCAAATGTAACAACACAAACTGACAACCCGATCATTATCTGCTTTATACCCCTAAATCACTGTAATAAAATCAAAACCTGGCAACCAAGTACCACAATTAAACTTGGCATCACTCGACAACTGCCAATAGAATTCAAAATAACGGAAAATGGAAGTTTCCGGAATCTTCAGGAAACGGTAGCTAGAACTTTCAAGATTATTCGAGACTGCTTAATCGCAATTACAAACAGTGCCATTAAACTTAAACTGCAAGAGATGTAGACTTGATGACAGCGTAATTTGTTAAGTTGCAAGCATTAGAGTATGTGTGTGTGCGAAGATAAAGAAACAGAAGAATAATCTCATGCATCTACACACGCACATACATTGCACCATAGCAAGACCAAAATGATCATGCCGTACACTTAAAGATGAAAAGAGACCTGAATTACAGTACAGTTAAAGATAAAGAGAGACGGCTGTATTCCAGAAAGTTAGCGAAGTTACCAGAAGGTTTTATAATGGACTATATAAGGGGAGGCTGCCAGACGACATAAAGAAGTGTGTAACTAAACTTAGACGAGTAAACATCGCCAAATATAGTTAGTGTGTACATCGCGTTAGTTGTACGTGTTTTTAAAGTAATAAATAAAGTGTTACTGAGAATTTATTTGTAAAATAAATATCCGTGTTTTATTTTATTGCAATTCAACGAATCCTGTGAAAATAAAAAAACCGTTTTTATGTAAAGGACTAAAAACGTAACAATTGGTGTCAGAAGTGGGATTGCAAAATAAAATAAAAAGGACATTAATAATAATAAAAAGGACATTAATAATAATAAAAAGGACATTAAAATAAAAATTGAAGCCATGAAGTTTGAAGAGCTAAAAGTTGAGCAGCTAAAAAAAGAGCTGAGTAAGCTGGAACTGTCAACAACAGGCAATAAAGTGGAACTTCAGAAGAGGCTGATAGATGAGTTCAAGCAGCGTGGCATCGACATCGGGACATACGAATTTGAGGATAAAGAGGAAATAGAGGTATGTACTCGTGCCACGACAAGCAGCATGGACTTAAGTACAATGTTCGCCGCTATGATGGAAAAATTTCAAGAAGTTAAAGAAACATCTAGAGGTAACAATGAGAGAATGCTGGCTGAAGTTCAAGAAACATCTAAGGCCACAAATGAGAAACTTCAAGAAACATCTAAGGCCACAAATGAGAAACTTCAAGAAATTTCTGAGGCCATAAATAGAAGAGTAGATGGCATTGAAGTACAAGTCAGCAAATTTGACGGGAAACTCTCAGAACTAGAGAACAAACTCCATAGCCTAGAAATTGGCGGCGTCGAAGTGCATGTAAAAGATGTGGACGAGAAATTGCATGACTTGGAAGCAAAAATTGTTAACCTTCAGTGCCAAGGAGGGCCAGTGAGAGTTATTCCAGAGGCTTCCAGCAGAGTAAAGACGCCTTGTTTCGATGGCAGCGCACCTTTGAACATCTTCAAGTTCCAGTTCGAAACAGTTGCCAGCAAAAATGGTTGGAACAGTGAAGAAAAGGCCATAGAGCTGATTTTGGCCTTAAAAGGAGCCGCAGCAGAAGTACTTGAAACCGTACCAGGGAGCTGCAGAAATAATTTTGATGACATAATGGCGGCACTGCAGCGGAAATATGGTGGCGAACATAAGCGAGATATATACCGTATGGAATTGCGATGTAGAGGACAGAAGCCCAATGAGTCCCTACAAGATTTCGCAATGGAAATCGAACGGTTGGTGCAACTATCTTATCCTGGCGAAAATCACCCATTGCTGGAGCAGCTGAAAATTGATTCCTTATTGCGTGGCATTAGTGATCCTGACGTGAGGTATGCAGTATATGCGACACCGAAGCCTACTTTTATAGAAACTGTGACATATGCTTTAGCACAGGAGACCGCAAGGATAATTTCTAAGCCGCAAGCGTATATGGTCCGAAATCTGGAGGTGATTACCGAGAAAGAAGCTAATTGGGAAAAGGACATCAAAGAGGCAGTAGTGCAAGCATTGGCTTTAAATAAAAACAAAGTGCGAATAAAATGCTATAGCTGCGGAGAGAAAGGCCATATCCAGCGCAACTGCAACGCAGCAAGAAAGCAAACAAAATCTGTCTCGCCATCATGGAATAATAAATGGAAGAGTCATCAAAAGTCTCATTGTGATGGCTGTTATCAAGAGCGACAACAGGAGCAGTGTCATCAACCTGAAGCACGTAACGAAGACAGACGGCATAAAGAAATAAGAGAGCGTCTGCGCCTGAAGGAAGCCCGACTAGCTGAGGAGCGTACGAAATTGACTGTGGAACGAAAACGTTTGCAACGAGAGGCTGAATCATTACGCTTGGAACGGGAGCGCCAAAAATTAGAGCGTGAGAAGCTAGAAATAGAGCTTCGAGAAATTAAACGTCAACAAATGCAAATTTCTGCGGCGCGTGATGGTTTCATAAAAGGTATAAGACAACGTGGTGCCAATGAGTGCAGTATTAATGAACGTAAAGGTAATAAAGGCCCAGGGTATGACGATACACGCTCTCCGATGAGATTTGATGCCACTCCAGCCTCTGCAAGATCTGCGCGTAAAGGAAGTAGTTACAGCTACACTTCGCCCGGTACAAGTAAAGAAGTCTTTAGTTCATCTATCGGCAAAGGAACAGATTACAACAGAAATAGTCACATGTACTCAGTTAATAATTATAATCGAGCAGTACCCAGTGGATGTGGTACACACGCTTATAGCACGGAAAAGAGACTGTCATGGGATAACTACAAGTTGGAAGCAGAGATCCGTGGTATCATCGAAAGGATGAATGACGTCGTACACATGATAGAGCAGTACATTGGACGGAAGACAAAAATTAAGTTTGAACCACTGGCGCACTATGGAAAAGGTGATTGTGTGCCTATTCGGGACGAACAGGCTTAAGTGGGCGGCAGTGTTACGAAATGAAAATGCAGATTCAAATGTAACAACACAAACTGACAACCCGATCATTATCTGCTTTATACCCCTAAATCACTGTAATAAAATCAAAACCTGGCAACCAAGTACCACAATTAAACTTGGCATCACTCGACAACTGCCAATAGAATTCAAAATAACGGAAAATGGAAGTTTCCGGAATCTTCAGGAAACGGTAGCTAGAACTTTCAAGATTATTCGAGACTGCTTAATCGCAATTACAAACAGTGCCATTAAACTTAAACTGCAAGAGATGTAGACTTGATGACAGCGTAATTTGTTAAGTTGCAAGCATTAGAGTATGTGTGTGTGCGAAGATAAACAAACAGAAGAATAATCTCATGCATCTACACACGCACATACATTGCACCATAGCAAGACCAAAATGATCATGCCGTACACTTAAAGATGAAAAGAGACCTGAATTACAGTACAGTTAAAGATAAAGAGAGACGGCTGTATTCCAGAAAGTTAGCGAAGTTACCAGAAGGTTTTATAATGGACTATATAAGGGGAGGCTGCCAGACGACATAAAGAAGTGTGTAACTAAACTTAGACGAGTAAACATCGCCAAATATAGTTAGTGTGTACATCGCGTTAGTTGTACGTGTTTTTAAAGTAATAAATAAAGTGTTACTGAGAATTTATTTGTAAAATAAATATCCGTGTTTTATTTTATTGCAATTCAACGAATCCTGTGAAAATAAAAAAACCGTTTTTATGTAAAGGACTAAAAACGTAACAATATTTTCATAAATTACAACAATTTTGTTCTTTTTTATTTATGTTATTACTCCATTGCACTTCAAAAGTTGACAATTCAAGAAGTGCGTTTTTAGAAACAATAGTACAATATTAATTGTCATATTGCTTTTCATATTGCATAGAAATCATACAAATATGTATCTTGTATACTAAACTCTTAAGGAGAGAATACATTTATAGTTTTCCATGAAAGTGTAAGTAAATTAAAAACTAAAACTCGTTTTCTGGAAAAGCAGTATTTTTGAGTTCTGTCACTTTTTAAGTGCATGTGCGATATGTGAAATGATAAAATACATATAATTTTTAAATAAAATTAAAATTTTTTCCAGACTTAAGCGTTTTTATCGCGATTTAGTGCTTTTTGAAATTTAAAAGTTAACAACGCTGGATAGTACCAAAGTTTTCACAGGTACGTATGGAATGAAACATTTTTTCATAACTCAAACGAGAATCAGAAAATGTGTGATTATGAAAATATAGAGTAAAAAGTAATGATGAAAACGAATATGAAAAGTTTTTTCTCATTTCACGTTATCACAGAACCAGAATGAGCCCCTGTAGTGAAATTCACTAACCTTTAACGCTTAAATAAAAGGTAATTTTGTCTCCAATAATTACTGTTTGAATTCACGCTTATTTCATTCGTTAACTTCGTTTTAAGGCCTTTGTTAAAATTTTATATCACATTCCAACACTATTAAAATAGACGAAAAGCACAAATAGGAATATAGAAAAAAAAATGAATTTATGCTTGCACACGAACATATTTTCATGAATTTCTTTTATCTATACATATAAAAAAACTGTAAAAAAGGCGTATCTGTACATGAAATTTTTTTGAAAATTTTTATGGTGGCGTAAACAGTAATCGATATAGAGAACAAAAAATCAAATTTTGGAATTTTTGTCTGTCTGTCTGTCCGAACGCGCTTCACGCAAAAACCACTGAAGCGATTTTTATGAAATTTGGCATAGAGGTACTTTAGAGTGCTGATTCAAACATAGGGCACTTTTTACCGCGATAAAATATATTATTTCTAAGTTAAAATAGAAAAAAAAACGAAAATATACCCAATTGTACTAATATCAATGTTGAGGGAAATTAGAAAGATGTTTTTGTTTTTTCAACGTTGGTAGCAATGTTTATTTTGTATAACGGGAACTTTAAAATATATGTAAAAAACGTTATATTATTATATTTTACAGACAGTTTATAGTCATAAAGCGAACTTTAAGCGCGCGAAGCGAGCGGGCACATCTAGTTTTGAGAAATAAAAGTTAAATTAATTAATAATATAAATATTGTTATTTATATATAAAAGATTTCATATGTGCGTATATTTTTGTCGAATAATTATTTGAGTTTTGCCGAAAGACAACGTGCTTTAAAGTAAAAGGTATTTAATTTTAAAGAACAAAAAAAGCACGTTGTTTAAGTGATAATCTGAAATCAACTGCCTTTATTATTTTAATTTCTTTTCTTATAAGTATGCTAAGTTACAATTGGTTTTTGCTTACTAAATAAATTTATAATAAAAATGTTTCTTCATCGGTTTTTGCCTACTAATCGTAAGTGTGTTTTGTTTTCGTTATTGGTGTTGGGAACAAAACAAACTTATGTTGAAAATTGTTTAATCAAAAAAATAATTAATAACAATTCTAAGGAAAACTGAAATAATTTGGTAAAATAAAGTAGGTTGAATTGCATTTTCGTTATGAGAACGGAAATGCAATTGATTTGGAAATAATTCGTAAGAAAAATTTCTGGAATTAAATTTGGCAAAATGTATTAAAATAAAATAAAATTGCATTTTTGCAATAAGAAATAATCAAGTTAAAAGTATGTATGTATATACATATGTTTATGCATGTACATATATACATATGTATATTAGATTATGTTAGCTCGTGTCAAGGGAATAACCGGTGACATTATAACACGGGGAATAGTGAGACATTATAACATCCCCACCACTAGTTTGAGGCTCCGACGAAATACATTATTATTTATTATATTATTTTTATAGGGTTATTTGTCGTAGTTTCGTTTTTTAATTGTACATTTGGAATATATGTTTGTCTGTTCTTAAAGAAATATACAAAAATAACTAGGACACATATTGATACAATAATTGAGACATCTATGCCAAAACTGATTATTTTCGAATTCTTATCTTCATATAATACTTGTTTTAGTGTTTGTCGTATTCTAATTGTTTTAGATATAAAGATTCAATTTTTATGTCTGCTAGCATTGTGTTACTATCTTCTTTAATTTTAGTTATAAGATTTGGTAGGATAAATTCGTCGTGTAATTTTATTTTAACATTCTAGTGAAAAATAAAACCTAAATTAAACCTTCAAGAAATTTATTATTTGACATATTGTCATAATTTTATTTTAAATAAAATTTATTTGCTGGAGTTTAAGCAATTGTCTATATGCAACATTTCGTTGGTGCTTTACGAACTCATCAGTAGATTTCAAACACAATTTTGAACAGTTACAAACCCTTTATCTTATGTAGAAACTTTTAAAAACCATTTGAGCATGAAGAAATATATAAATGATTTTCAAAAAATAAGCATAGTAGGCTTTGAAACTTATACAAAACCTAGCAAATAATTTTTTATTCGATGTTAATCTATTTTATTTTTCTACACCTTCATGCAATTAGAAATCCATTGCATAACAATAAAAGTATTTATAAGGCAAAATGAAAAGTAAAATCTAAATTAAACCTTTAAGAAATTTATTATTTGAATAAATAATCTATACATATAATAAAACTGTAAGAAGGGCGTGTCTGTACATGAAATATTTTTTGAAAATTTGTATTGTGGCGTAAACAGTAATCGATGTAGAGAACAAAAAACCAAATTTTGGAATTTTTGTCTGTCTGTCTATCTGTCTATCCGAACACGCTTCACGCAAAAACCATTGAAGCGATTTTCATGAAATTTGGTATAGAGGCACTTCAGTGTCCTGATTCAAACATAGGTTACTTTTTACCGCGATAAAATATCTTATTTCTACGTTAAAATAGAAAAATAGTAAAATATACCCAATTTTACTAATATAAATGTTGTTGGAAATTAGAAAGATGTTTTTGTTTTTTATAACGTTGGTAGCATAGTTTATTTTGTATAACGGGCATAGCTGTTAAGTAATGATTAGTAATCGTAATGATTTGTAATTAGATTACTTTCGTTCAAAAGGTAAATAATGATTAATCACTCTACTGATGACGTTACAAGAGCACCAATCAAAAAGTTGAGTCAGAATAACTAAAAAGATATAAAACGGAATATTTACCTATTTTTGACACTAAATTTATACGATTTCATTTCTACTACAGTGAAGTTTTTTGATTTACGCACGCGTTTCATCGTGATATACACAATAAAGAATTTTCCTCGACAGTATTGATGACGTTACAAGAGCACCAATCAAAAAGTTGAGTCAGAATAACTAAAAAGATATAAAACGGAATATTTACCTATTTTTGACACTAAATTTATACGATTTCATTTCTACTACAGTGAAGTTTTTTGATTTACGCATGCGTTCCATCGTGAAATACACAATAAAGAATTTTCCTCGACAGTATTTAATTTATCTTGAAGATGGAAAATGAGCTTTCTTCATATTTTGAAATTATTTTAAAAATATATTTTAAAAGACAAATATTTAATTTCAGTGCTAAATCGCAGAAGTGATTTTGATTGCAAAAAATCGATTTATTATAACATAAATTAGATTTTCGATTGGAATCGAAATCGGTTTACCATTCCTTAGTTTATGCTATTTATTTCGGCAACAGTTGAATACTTTATGTTACTATGTACATTAGAGTGGCATTGGAATATATGAGAAAATTCAACTTCCGATTTTCCTAAAGTTCCGGCGGTTTTTAGTGGCACTTGATGTAAAAATGGTGAAAGTTTGAGCTGAATCGGACAACTCTAACACGTGCCCATTTGAGGTCAAAGTTCAAATATGGCATCCACTATATTTACATACAAATGCTCTAAAAACGATTTTTTTTCGCTGATTGTGTATGAAGTCGTTGCCGCTTTTATTATATATATTTTAAGTAGCATTTTTATTATTTTTAATCAACCCTTTGTGTCACGGGGGTCGAAATGACCATCATTTGTTAATACTAACAAAATATTTTTTCCAAACTTTGGTAAAAAATTACTGAAAAGACACTGTATTCTTTAAATTATTTAAAAAATGATTTTATAATAAAAAATGTTACCTAAACTATATATAATAACAATCAACAACTTCATACACAATCAGCGAAAAAAATTTAGTTTTTAGAGTATTTGTACGTAAATATAGTGGATTCCATAATATTTGAACTTTGGCCTCAAATGGGCACGTGTTAGAGTTGTCCGATTCAGCTCAAATTTTCACCATATAAGTTTTACATCAAGTGCCACTAAAAATCGCGCGGAACATTAGGAAAATCCAAAATACATTTTTGAATGCCACTCTATTGTACATCTCTTGGTTGCGCCTTATAAAACTAAAGCTATGTTCACATCTATCAAATATTTGCCGAAATAAGCGTAACCACTATTTTTCGGTATACGTTTCTTTAATATTTTGCGTTTATGCCCGACAAATGAAACGATAAAAGACAATACTGATTGTGTATTGAATTTTTTACCAAATAGACACATGCTCATTTAAAAAATATTTTCCTAAAATTAAACAAATTAAACCAGAAATTATTGGTTACGCTTATTTTGTCAAATATTTGATAGATGTGAACGTAGCTTAAGTAAAATTGTCATTCAATTTGAAAAGATATGGGACGGGCAATCAGATTGATGGCGGTGACATATTTTAAATTTGGAAAATACCATTTCGATTAAATTTCTTACTTATAGAGAATAAAAAATTTCGGCATTCGGCCAAAAAGTTGGCCTAAACCGAATATCAGCCGAAACCACAATTTTGTCCGAATCCGAAATCGAATATTCGGTCGGACTCTAATAATTATGTTTTATGCCATTAGAAAGTGCAATTAAATCCCACTAAGCAGTATGCCTAAGTTGAAGGTATCTCTTCTGAAAGACCATAATAGTATGTTTCCACCAACTTAAAATTACGTAGATTTAGGTAAATTACTTCGAAGTGTTTCTGCCGAGCTTGTGAGTGATTTGGTGTACGAATTTTCGTAGTCAAATGATGCACTTACTTTATAAGGTGTACGCAGCAGATGTAATTGAATTTTTTCCATATATAGTTTGACATTTAAATTAATTAAATATTTTTTAATGTAATTTTTTCGAAATTGTCAATCACAATTGATGGATGACCCAGGGATGGAATTTGTTGTTTTAAAAACAACGCAGGGTTGCATAGATAGATCCAGTTCTAAAAATAGTATTTTCGACATAATTTAAATAATTCACCTACTTTGATTTGGTTGTATGCGAAATGTATGGCAAATCAAATATAAATCAACCTGATTTGCTCAAATCACCATGAGTTGTCGAAATCATGCCGGTGGAAACATACAATAAAATGTTTATATTTTAATCTGTAGCGTTTATCACGTAGGATTTGCCCATATGTATACTTTTATCCGCTGAATTCAGATATAATCATAAATATTTCCGATAAGCTCTAGTTTCAGATATATCTATAGCGACTTTTATATTTTGATAAACTACAACAATTTTGTTCTTTTTTATTTTTGTTATTACTCCATTATATCGCCCATCTACCTCAAAAGTTGTACAATTTAAAGAATGCGTTTTTGTAGTTAATAGTACAAAATTATTCCTCATATTGCTTTAAAATCATACAAATATGTATCTCGTATACTAAACTCTTGAGGAGAGAATACTTTTATATATTTCCATGAAAGTGTGAGGAAATTAAAAGCTAAAACTCGTTTTCTGAAAATTAGTATTTTTGAATTGTGTCACTTTTTAAGTGGATGTGTGATATGTCCTTTAAAAAATGTGTATTTTAGTTTATGAGATGATCAAATACATACTATTTTTATATACAATTACAAATTTTTAATTTAGTGCGTTTTTTCAAGAATTACGAGTTTTTATCCTGGTTTCAGTGCTTTTTGAAATTTAAAAGTTGACAACGCTGTCAGCGTTGTCAACTGAGTGCTTTTCGCACCGTTTTCAGTGCTTATTAAACTTTTCGACGGGAAAAAGTTTGGAGTTAGTGCTCGGTGCTTTTTTAATCTAATTTTTTGTGCTTTTATTTTCAAAAACTAATTTCTTTATCTAAAAAATGTTTTTCAAGTGTAAAATTCTTTGCTAATGCAACTATTTCCTGAACACTTTTTATGCAGTCTTGCAGAAGAATGAAAAAATTGATTTGAGCAATCAGTGGTGCTTCATCTTTTGTCTCTTTTGTCGAGCCCCATTAAAATTAATTTTTGTATATATTTCGTTTGCTTGGCCCTTCAGATTTAAAAAACCTTCCGTTTTCACGAAATTTGGCATACATAAGCATATGTATATTCTACTCTTACGTGCGCATCACGTGGCGTAAGCACCCTGATACGCACGATAATTTTTATGGTTTCTTTTTATAGCCGTCTAAACTTGGGTATCTCGGCCATTTTTTGAGAAATGTTCGTCATATTCAAGATTGAATAAAGCTGAAAGTCTATAGCACGCGTTTCGTGCGTTACGCGTTTTGTGTGTTTCATACTTTAGACGCTTTTCTAAATTCAAGTTACATGCAACGCTTTTTGTGCGCCAATGTTTATGTTTTGATCAGCTGTAGTGTAAACATTTTTATCAAATAAAAATAGTTTTTGCAAAAATGTTAATTGAAATGTTAAAAGAATTTGTGGAATTTATTGAGTTTATAAATATAATATTTTGTGCAACAAGAGCATACTCAAAGCTCCAAAATAAAACGAGACGGTTTTGGGAGCGTCCCTTGTATTTGGAACGGGAAGTGAGTGGTTTTTTTAACTCAGCGAGAGCTATTCCAACAGATTGTCGGCTATTCTTGACTTTAATGTAAATTTAATTGTGTCAGTACAATATAGAATAAAGTGTAAAGATAAATTGATAAAATTAATAAACATAACAGAGATGAAACTTATTACATAAAATTAATCGATAAATAAAATGAAAATTTTGTTGATTAAAGAATTGTGTTAAAAAATTAATTTTAATGTATTTTATTCTTGTAAACATTTGTAAACTCTATTGCGATAGGGTTTTTTTATTAAAGACTTCTTTTCTTCAAAAAATTAAAAAAATAGTCCACCATACTAACATATTTATCGATAACATTGAAAATATAATATAATTTGTCATCTCTGGCTATCGAAAACAGCTGTAATTTTTTCATGGCGCATGCGACGCATACAAAAGTAGAAAGTTAACCTACTTTTCGCGTTAAGCGTTTTACGCTTTGTGCTATGGAACTCGTCACATACATTTACACTGATTCTACTTTTTTGACAGCCGCTTATAACGCGTTACCGTGTGTAAAGCGTGTTATGTACTTTCAGCTTAAGAGCGCGTCATCATATATTAATAAATGTCTCATTCGAAAGGTTTCAGTCTCCTCCTAATAAGTATTGATTAAATATGACATAGCTTCCCACTACAAAGTCCTCTAAAATGTCTAAAGTATCCTAAAAAAGGTATTTGTAATTTTCTTTATTTTTTAAATGACATCAAAAAGATGGTTATGAGTTCGTGTGTATTTTTTATGTTTGTAATGGCATAACTCTGTCATTTGTGAACAGATTTTGAAAGTTTTTTTGTTTGAAAGGGTTTGCTTGCTGTTTGGTTCCACAATTTATTTTTTCGAAAATTGGTGAGGAAATTCGCTCCCCTCAATCAAACTCTACCATTTGTAAACTGATTTTTTTAAAGGGTTTGCCTGCAGTTTTGTTGCATAATTTTTTTTTCCAAAAATTTGCTCCACCAAGCATACGTCTGTCATATGTGAACCGATTTTCAAAATTCTTTTTTCGAAAATCTCCTCCCCCGGAAATATTGATTATCACATAATCAATCCTCCATTTATGAACAAATTTTCAAAATTCTTTTTTTTCTCGTTTTAAATGAATTGCTTGCAGTTTGATCCTATAGAAGTGAAAATCAGGCGGACAACGTAGCACATAACTCCGACATTTCTTGACAGATTTTCAAAATATTTTGTTTGAAAGGACATGAGAGGTTTTGCACTATGAAAAATTGCGACAAGCACACCATTTGATCTAACAGAAAATCGCGTTGGTTTTGTAATCTGGTACATAAGATCTTTGCATTGAAGTCGGGATTTTTGACATATGTTATTATAGTTATTACAGAGCTAACTACAACTATCAGGTCTTTATTGCAAAAGTCTTAAAGTAGGAATGAAAACAGATTCAAAAGTTACAGTTTTTTGTTTATGATAACTCGATCATTTCTATGAAAAACCTGTAGCAATAACTATGATGGTTATATATAATGAATTAATATCGGATATGATATACTAAGCTCTAAAAAATAGAACAATACAAGAAAGTCTGAAAATTTTATGCTTTTAGATATATAACAACGTTTTTAAATAAAATATAAAAAAAAATAAAATTCAGTGCTTTTTTTCAAGAATTACGCACTTTTTTACTTGTTTCAGTGCTTTTTGAAATCTAAAAGTTGACAACACTGATGCTAATGGAATAATGTGCTATACATGTAGGGTGATATTTTTTATGTGTTTAGTTACATAAGTGACCGTAAGCTTAAGTTTGAATTTTCGATGTCGGAGGTGGTAAGGAACGCCACTTATGTATCTTGAAAATAAGTGAGTGACTATTTTTTAGAATATCTCGTAAACTATTAGGAATATGTCTGGAATTTATTAATCACCACTATCATGAATAATTTTTCCCTCGAAATGTTTTCCCTTTCCCTTCTTTTGCAATCGTGAATAAAAAATCGAAAAATTCCCCTTATCATGAATGATTTTTTTCACGTGGATTTTTCCCCTTTTCCCCTGTTTTTGTTCACTTTATTTTAGCAGGCGAAATGCATAAATACATCATGTAATTGCTATTTTATCCTTCCAATTAATTATTAAAGCTTATAAATATATATTTTTAGGACAAATTCAGTAAATAGTGTTCATTTATCTTAATACTAACACATGTAACTTAACACTACCTCCACTCAACTCCTTCCCGGCACACATGAACTAAGTTTCGCGATGATGGAATAGCAATTGATTTTGCCGCATCTGTAGAGAATCATTCATCGCGTCCAAAATATTCAAAAACCCAGTTTTACTTACTACACCAAAATACTATTTGATTGAATTAGGCTGCCTGCAATGGCTCGGGTACTCCAAGGCAATTAATGCATCTAGCAATCCTGGACGGACAATTCGAGTATGTTTAGATTCCTCATGGAGTAAAAAGATAATTCCAATTGAACCATCAGTTGGAAGAAAGGAATAAACGCCATTTTTCCAAAATTGAGTTAAACATATTTTTATTTACTTGAAACTTGGCTCTATTATGCGTGTTAAAGAGAAAAATGTAACGCTTATATATAATAGAATTTCATGCGACTAAAAAAGATTCAGCTGGAAGAGGGGAATAATCCGGTCATTTATTCCCTTTTTCCAACTGATAATCAATAAAAATGAGTTCTGGTACAATTAAGTTCAAAAAAGTTAAATTTTAATAGCGAAAATTCCGGTTTTTCCGTGATATTTGTTACTTCAGAATTGTTGATTTTAAAAATTAATGGCAAAATTATTTAAAAAACACCTGTAAGTCATTGAATAAGAAAAACATATTCAAGATATCGACAGACATTTTGAATACTGTTCAAGTCAAAAAGGTTATATAATATGTTCTTAATTTATAGATGGCTCTCCTAGACACTTTTTGCTTCAGAAAAACTATGTAAGCTCAAAATTTTCATTTATAAAGGCATACACTTCCAATATGCCAATAAATACGGAACAAATTAATGACATTCGAAAAATAAAACAATAGATTCCCGACGAATTCAAAGAATATTATGATATTATAATATTATCTCTTGAACTACTACAACAACCGAAACTATTTAAAACGATGACGAATAAATGATATTAACTATTTCATTCATTATTTGTAAAAAATAAATATACCCTTGTTAAAAAAAATGCCTTTTATTTATATATTTTTTTGATCAGTTGGAAGAAGGGAATAAATCCAAGAAGTTTATTTGTGTTTATATCAGTAAATATTAATTTTTGAAATCTGGTCTACAAAGTCTGGAATACAAGACTTTTTTCATGTAAATTCTTGCAATTTATTTTAACTGAACTTAGTTAGCCGAAATTTCATCTATCTGATTTAATCCAACACTCACAAGCTCTTATTATTTTTTGTTTTTCGTTTTGATGGACATTTTTATCAATACCTACAATAAGAAATATTATTAAAAGCTTTATTTTAGATAATAATATTATCTACAACTCCACTAAACACATTTTTGTTGTAAATTGTACAATAAAAAATTATTAGCTATTAACAAAAAATGTTGCGTCCATCACGTAGCGTGCGCCACAAATACTTCACGGCTTTGATAAAAACGACAATATTTTGAGTGCAAAAAAGATAATTTACAATTTTCTTGTATTTCACTTTCTTTAATGAATTAGATTTTGTGTGCTTTATTATGTAAAACTAGCTAAAAAATACGAAAACACACTTCAACTTTCAAAGTTACTTCCACTTTTTGTAGCCTGCGTAACAAAACGTTGTGCTTAATTATTTCGCAACAATTAGCTGCTAAAAAATTATGTTTTATGCCATTAGATAATGCAATTAAACCCCACTAAGTACTATGCATAAGTTGAAGGTATCTCTTTTTAAAGAATAAAAAAGTTTTATATTTTAATCTGTGGCCGAATTACCGCATTTGTTATCGAGTAGGCTTTCGCATCGAATAAAATTTCGTCACGTGTCCAATAGATGTATTACCGGATTCGAGAAGTGTACATACCAAGTTTGTTTTTCACCGTTTGTTGAATAGACTAAGAATTTGTAATACATTAACGAAAAATTTAGTGTTTCTTTAAGCTAGTTCAACAACCAAGTCGATTTGACGACTGTAATAAGGTTTATTGGTTATGTTCCATGCTTTTTTGCAAAACATACATATAAAAGAAAATATTATTTTCGATCGCTCTGGTGCTAGCGATTGCAATTTAAGCAGCATGTACTCGATGCCGTAATCCCAAAAAGAAAATTTTCGAAAAATTTTACTCGATCACGTATGCGGGAATTCGGCCCCTGAATGTAGCGTTCGTCACGTAGGATTCGCCAATGTGTATATTTTTATCCGTTGAATTCAGAAATGACCATACAACTTTTCGATAAGCTCTAGTTTCAAATATATACTTTTATATTTTCATAAATTACAACAATTTTGTTCTTTTTTATTTATGTTATTACTCCATTGCACTTCAAAAGTTGACAATTCAAGAAGTGCGTTTTTAGAAACAATAGTACAATATTAATTGTCATATTGCTTTTCATATTGCATAGAAATCATACAAATATGTATCTTGTATACTAAACTCTTGAGGAGAGAATACATTTATATTTTTCCATGAAAGTGTAAGTAAATTAAAAACTAAAACTCGTTTTCTGGAAAAGCAGTATTTTTGAGTTCTGTCACTTTTTAAGTGCATGTGCGATATGTGAAATGATAAAATACATATAATTTTTAAATAAAATTAAAATTTTTTCCAGAATTAAGCGTTTTTATCGCGATTTAGTGCTTTTTGAAATTTAAAAGTTAACAACGCTGGATAGTACCAAAGTTTTCACAGGTACGTATGGAATGAAACATTTTTTCATAACTCAAACGAGAATCAGAAAATGTGTGATTATGAAAATATAGAGTGAAAAGTAATGATGAAAACGAATATGAAAAGTTTTTTCTCATTTCACGTTATCACAGAACCAGAATGAGCCCCTGTAGTGAAATTCACTAACCTTTAACGCTTAAATAAAAGGTAATTTTGTCTCCAATAACTACTGTTTGAATTCACGCTTATTTCATTCGTTAACTTCGTTTTAAAGCCTTTGTTAAAATTTTATATCACATTCCAACACTATTAAAATAGACGAAAAGCACAAATAGGAATATAGAAAAAAAAAATGAATTTATGCTTGCACACGAACATATTTTCATGAATTTCTTTAATCTATACATATAAAAAAACTGTAAAAAAGGCGTATCTGTACATGAAATTTTTTTGAAAATTTTTATGGTGGCGTAAACAGTAATCGATATAGAGAACAAAAAATCAAATTTTGGAATTTTTGTCTGTCTGTCTATCCGAACGCGCTTCACGCAAAAACCACTGAAGCGATTTTTATGAAATTTGGCATAGAGGTACTTTAGAGTGCTGATTCAAACATAGGGCACTTTTTACCGCGATAAAATATATTATTTCTAAGTTAAAATAGAAAAACAAAACGAAAATATACCCAATTGTACTAATATCAATGTTGAGGGAAATTAGAAAGATGTTTTTGTTTTTTCAACGTTGGTAGCAATGTTTATTTTGTATAACGGGAACTTTAAAATATATGTAAAAAACGTTATATTATTATATTTTACAGACAGTTTATAGTCATAAAGCGAACTTTAAGCGCGCGAAGCGAGCGGGCACATCTAGTTTTGAGAAATAAAAGTTAAATTAATTAATAATATAAATATTGTTATTTATATATAAAAGATTTCATATGTGCGTATATTTTTGTCGAATAATTATTTGAGTTTTGCCGAAAGACAACGTGCTTTAAAGTAAAAGGTATTTAATTTTAAAGAACAAAAAAAGCACGTTGTTTAAGTGATAATCTGAAATCAACTGCCTTTATTATTTTAATTTCTTTTCTTATAAGTATGCTAAGTTACAATTGGTTTTTGCTTACTAAATAAATTTATAATAAAAATGTTTCTTCATCGGTTTTTGCCTACTAATCGTAAGTGTGTTTTGTTTTCGTTATTGGTGTTGGGAACAAAACAAAGTTATGTTGAAAATTGTTTAATCAAAAAAATAACTAATAACAATTCTTAGGTAAAATGAAATAATTTGGTAAAATAAAGTAGGTTGAATTGCATTTTCGTTATGAGAACGCAAATGCAATTGATTTGGAAATAATTCGTAAGAAAAATTTCTGGAATTAAATTTGGCAAAATGTATTAAAATAAAATAAAATTGCATTTTTGCAATAAGAAATAATCAAGTTAAAAGTATGTATGTATATATATATGTTTATGCATGTACATATATACATATGTATATTAGATTATGTTAGCTCGTGTCAAGGGAATAACCGGTGACATTATAACACGGGGAATAGTGAGACATTAAAACATCCCCACCACTAGTTTGAGGCTCCGACGAAATACATTATTATTTATTATATTATTTTTATAGGGTTATTTGTCGTAGTTTCGTTTTTTAATTGTACATTTGGAATATATGTTTGTCTGTTCTTAAAGAAATATACAAAAATAACTAGGACACATATTGATACAATAATTGAGACATCTATGCCAAAACTGATTATTTTCGAATTCTTATCTTCATATAATACTTGTTTTAGTGTTTTTTCGTATTCTAATTGTTTTAGATATAAAGATTAAATTTTTATGTCTGCTAGCATTGTGTTACTATCTTCTTTAATTTTAGTTATAAGATTTGGTAGGATAAATTCGTCGTGTAATTTTATTTTAACATTCGTAAAAGTCTTATTTAATGCATATATTTCACAATTTTCAAATTTAATTAAAAAGTTTCCACTAATTTTCAATTTAGCCTTGTTACAATTATGGGATATGTTATTATTAAAATGTTTGAGAACCAGTATTCCCGGAATTACTTCGACTATTTCTTGTTTGTTAAATGTTTGCAATTGGCTTCTTCAAAATTTAATATATTATTCAAACAATTGTCATTGATTTTTATTAGATTTCTTTTTAAATTATCTTTAATGTAAGTACTATAAATATTATTTTCTAAGCCCATGAGTACATCAAAATGGTTTAGCTCTAGGGATTTGTTATTCTTGTCAGGTATTGGTATGATCGATAGTGGATGTTTTGATAATTGTGGTATTGAGAGGATTAATATAATGTTACTTTCATGGAGTGCGTAAAGCGCCATCAACATCAATTCACCGTCGTTCTCAACAATTGAACAGTTCGGAGACATCATTGAGACGAATTTTGCATAAATACCTTGGTATGAAGCCATACAAAGTCCAATTGGTTCAGGAGTTGAAGCCAACTGACCATCCAATGCGTTTTCGCTTCGCTAAGTGGGCCTACAAAAAAAAAATCATATTTTCAGATGAAGCTCATTTTGATCTTGGCGGGTATGTAAACAAGCAAAATTGTCGCATTTGAGGCACAGAAAACCCGCACGCATACATTGAAAAGTCGACGCACCCAAAACGAGTCACTGTTTGGTGCGGATATTGGTCCAGAAGCATAATTGGGCCATTTTTCTTCGAAAATGAGCTAGGAGTGGCCATTACAGTCAATGGCGATCGTTATCGGGCCATGTTGAACGAATTTTTGTTCACAAAAATTGAAGAGGAGGATATTGGCAACATTTGGTTTCAACAGGACGGCGCTACGTGCCACACATCCGAAGCTACACTCGATGTTTTGCGCCCTGTTTTTGAAGATCTCATTATCAGCCGCAGAGAGACACCGTTGGATTATTATTTGTGGGGTGCCGTCAAATATAAATGTTACGCCGACAAGCCAGACACAATTGACGCTTTAAAGGACAATATTCGTGAAGCCATTGGTGAAATACAGCTGCACACAATCGATAATGTGCTTAAAAATTGGACCGATCGTGTACGATACTACATGGCCAGCCGAGGCAGCCATTTGAATGAAATTATATTTCATTATTAACCGGAAGGATTGTACTTTCAAATAAAAAAAGAAATTTGAGAAAATATTCAGTTTTTTTCATAGCATTTTCCAAAAAAAAGTTATCTGGCGGACCCTTAGGATGGACAAGTTCACATATATAAACAACGTCATGAATTTCCAAATCCAGAATATTACCAATCACATAAATTTCCAACAAAACATTATCGGAGATTATTTAAATAAATTCAAAAATATTATAAGAAATAAAATTTCAGCATTAGAAGACGAGATAACATTTATAGAACACATATACCAGATTAACAACGATATCTCACTTTTTCGCCACCACATAGATGACATCGGACAAATTATTTTTTCGGACAAAGTAGGAATCATCCCAACAGATATATTAACCAAAACCGAACTTAACCTAATCACAGACTTTAACAACTATACAAACATTATATATATATATATATATATATATATATATATATATATATATATATATATATATATATATATATATATATATATATATATATATATATATATATATATATATATATATATATATATATATATATATATATATATATATATATAAAAATATATATATATATATATATATATATATATATATATATATATTTTTATATATATATATATATATATATATATATATATATATATATATATATATATATATATATATATATATATATATATATATATATATATATATATATATATATATATATATATATATATATATATATATATATACTTATATATATATATATATATATATATATATATATATATATATATATATATATATATATATATATATATATATATATATATATATATATATATATATATATATATATATATATATATATATATATATATATATATATATATATATATATATATATAATAAAACTGTAAAAAGGCGTGTCAGTACATGAAATATTTTTTGAATATTTTTATGGTGGCGTAAACAGTAATCAATGTAGAGAACAAAAAACCAAATTTTGGAATTTTTGTCTGTCTGTCTGTCCGAACACGCTTCACGCAAAACCACTGAAGCGATTTTAATGAAATTTGGTATAGAGTTACTTTAGTGTCCTGATTCCAACATAGGTTACTTTTTACCGCGATAAAATATCTTATTTCTACGTTAAAATAGAAAAATAATTAATTATACCCAATTCTACTTATATAAATGTTGTTGGAAATGAGAAAGATGTTTTTGTTTATTTAACGTTGGTAGCACTGTTTATTTTGCGTAACGGGAATATTAAAAACTATGTAAAGAACGTTATATTATATTTTACAGACACCTTATAGTCATAAAGCGAACTTTAAGCGCCCGAAGCGGGCGGGCACATCTAGTGAAAAATAGAACCTAAATTAAACCTTTAAGAAATTTATTATTTGACATATTGTCATAATTTTATTTTAAATGAAATTTATTTGCTGGAGTTTAAGCAATTGTCTATATGCAACATTTCGTTGGTGCTTTACGAACTCATCAGTAGATTTCAAACACAATTTTGAACAGTTACAAACCCTTTATCTTATGTAGAAACTTTTAAAAACCATTTGAGCATGAAGAAATATATAAATGATTTTCAAAAAATAAGCATAGTAGGCTTTGAAACTTATACAAAACCTAGCAAATAATTTTTTATTCGATGTTAATCTATTTTATTTTTCTACACCTTCATGCAATTAGAAATCCATTGCATAACAATAAAAGTATTTATAAGGCAAAATGAAAAGTAAAATCTAAATTAAACCTTTAAGAAATTTATTATTTGAATAAATAATCTATACATATAATAAAACTGTAAGAAGGGCGTGTCTGTACATGAAATATTTTTTGAAAATTTGTATTGTGGCGTAAACAGTAATCGATGTAGAGAACAAAAAACCAAATTTTGGAATTTTTGTCTGTCTGTCTATCCGAACACGCTTCACGCAAAAACCATTGAAGCGATTTTCATGAAATTTGGTATAGAGGCACTTCAAACATAGGTTACTTTTTACCGCGATAAAATATCTTATTTCTACGTTAAAATAGAAAAATAGTAAAATATACCCAATTTTACTAATATAAATGTTGTTGGAAATTAGAAAGATGTTTTTGTTTTTTATAACGTTGGTAGCACGGTTTATTTTGTATAACGGGCATAGCTGTTAAGTAATGATTAGTAATCGTAATGATTTGTAATTAGATTACTTTTGTTCAAAAGGTAAATAATGATTAATCACTCTACTGATGACGTTACAAGAGCACCAATCAAAAAGTTGAGTCAGAATAACTAAAAAGATATAAAACGGAATATTTACCTATTTTTGACACTAAATTTATACGATTTCATTTCTACTACAGTGAAGTTTTTTGATTTACGCACGCGTTTCATCGTAATATAAACAATAAAGAATTTTCCTCGACAGTATTGATGACGTTACAAGAGCACCAATCAAAAAGTTGAGTCAGAATAATTAAAAAGATATAAAACGGAATATTTACCTATTTTTAACACTAAATTTATACGATTTCATTTCTACTACAGTGAAGTTTTTTGATTTACGCATGCGTTCCATCGTGAAATACACAATAAAGAATTTTCCTCGACAGTATTTAATTTATCTTGAAGATGGAAAATGAGCTTTCTTCATATTTTGAAATTATTTTAAAAATATATTTTAAAAGACAAATATTTAATTTCAGTGCTAAATCGCAGAAGTGATTTTGATTGCAAAAAATCGATTTATTATAACATAAATTAGATTTTCGATTGGAATCGAAATCGGTTTACCATTCCTTAGTTTATGCTATTTATTTCGACAACAGTTGAATACTTTATGTTACTATGTACATTACAGTGGCATTGGAATATATGAGAAAATTCAACTTCCGATTTTCCTAAAGTTCCGGCGGGTTTTAGTGGCACTTGATGTAAAAATGGTGAAAGTTTGAGCTGAATCGGACAACTCTAACACGTGCCCATTTGAGGTCAAAGTTCAAATATGGCATCCACTATATTTACATACAAATGCTCTAAAAACGATTTTTTTTCGCTGATTGTGTATGAAGTCGTTGCCGCTTTTAAGTAGCATTTTTATTATTTTTAATCAACCCTTTGTGTCACGGGGGTCGAAATGACCATCATTTGTTAATACTAACAAAATATTTTTTCCAAACTTTGGTAAAAAATTACTGAAAAGACACTGTATTCTTTAAATTATTTAAAAAATGATTTTATAATAAAAAATGTTACCTAAACTATATATAATAACAGTCAACAACTTCATACACAATCAGCGAAAAAATTTAGTTTTTAGAGTATTTGTACGTAAATATAGTGGATTCCATAATATTTGAACTTTGGCCTCAAATGGGCACGTGTTAGGGTTGTCCGATTCAGCTCAAATTTTCACCATATAAGTTTTACATCAAGTGCCACTAAAAATCGCGCGGAAAATTAGGAAAATCCAAAATACATTTTTGAATGCCACTCTATTGTACATCTCTTGGTTGCGCCTTATAAAACTAAAGCTATGTTCACATCTATCAAATATTTGCCGAAATAAGCGTAACCACTATTTTTCGGTAAACGTTTCTTTAATATTTTGCGTTTATGCCCGACAAATGAAACGATAAAAGACAATACTGATTGTGTATTGAATTTTTTACCAAATAGACACATGCTCATTTAAAAAATATTTTCCTAAAATTAAACCAGAAATTATTGGTTACGCTTATTTTGCAAATATTTGATAGATGTGAACGTAGCTTAAGTAAAATTGTCATTCAATTTGAAAAGATATGGGACGGGCAATCAGATTGATGGCGGTGACATATTTTAAATTTGGAAAATACCATTTCGATTAAATTTCTTACTTATAGAGAATAAAAAATTTCGGCATTCGGCCAAAAAGTTGGCCTAAACCGAATATCAGCCGAAACCACAATTTTGTCCGAATCCGAAATCGAATATTCGGTCGGACTCTAATAATTATGTTTTATGCCATTAGAAAGTGCAATTAAATCCCACTAAGCAGTAGCCTAAGTTGAAGGTATCTCTTCTGAAAGACCATAATAGTATGTTTCCACGAACTTTAAATTACGTAGATTTAGGTAAATTACTTCGAAGTGTTTCTACCGAGCTTGTGAGTGATTTGGTGTACGAATTTTCGTAGTCAAATGATGCACTTACTTTATAAGGTGTACGCAGCAGATGTAATTGAATTTTTTCCATATATAGTTTGACATTTAAATTAATTAAATATTCTTTAATGTAATTTTTTCGAAATTGTCAATCACAATTGATGGATGACCCAGGGATGGAATTTGTTGTTTTAAAAACAACGCAGGGTTGCATAGATAGATCCAGTTCTAAAAATAGTATTTTCGACATAATTTAAATAATTCACCTACTTTGATTTGGTTGTATGCGAAATGTATGGCAAATCAAATATAAATCAACCTGATTTGCTCAAATCACCATGAGTTGTCGAAATCATGCCGGTGGAAACATACAATAAAATGTTTATATTTTAATCTGTAGCGTTTATCACGTAGGATTTGCCCATATGTATACTTTTATCCGCTGAATTCAGATATTATCATAAATATTTCCGATAAGCTCTAGTTTCAGATATATCTATAGCGACTTTTATATTTTGATAAACTACAACAATTTTGTTCTTTTTTATTTTTGTTAATACTCCATTATATCGCCCATCTACCTCAAAAGTTGTACAATTTAAAGAATGCGTTTTTGTAGTTAATAGTACAAAATTATTCCTCATATTGCTTTAAAATCATACAAATATGTATCTTGTATACTAAACTCTTGAGGAGAGAATACTTTTATATATTTCCATGAAAGTGTGAGGAAATTAAAAGCTAAAACTCGTTTTCTGAAAATTTGTATTTTTGAATTGTGTCACTTTTTAAGTGGATGTGCGATATGTCCTTTAAAAAAATGTGTATTTTAGTTTATGAGATGATCAAATACATACTATTTTTAAATACAATTACAAATTTTTAATTTAGTGCGTTTTTCAAGAATTACGAGTTTTTATCCTGGTTTCAGTGCTTTTTGAAATTTAAAAGTTGACAACGCTGTCAGCGTTGTCAACTGAGTGCTTTTCGCACCGTTTTCAGTGCTTATTAAACTTTTCGACGCGAAAAAGTTTGGAGTTAGTTCTCGGTGCTTTTTTAATCTAATTTTTTGTGCTTTTATTTTCAAAAACTAATTTCTTTATCTAAAAAATGTTTTTCAAGTGTAAAATTCTTTGCTAATGCAACTATTTCCTGAACACTTTTTATGCAGTCTTGCAGAAGAATGAAAAAATTGATTTGAGCAATCAGTGGTGCTTCATCTTTTGTCTCTTTTGTCGAGCCCCATTAAAATTAATTTTTGTATATATTTCGTTTGCTTGGCCCTTCAGATTTAAAAAACCTTCCGTTTTCACGAAATTTGGCATACATAAGCATATGTATATTCTACTCTTACGTGCGCATCACGTGGCGTAAGCACCCTGATACGCACGATAATTTTTATGGTTTCTTTTTATAGCCGTCTAAACTTGGGTATCTCGGCCATTTTTTGAGAAATGTTCGTCATATTCAAGATTGAATAAAGCTGAAAGTCTATAGCACGCGTTTCGTGCGTTACGCGTTTTGTGTGTTTCATACTTTAGACGCTTTTCTAAATTCAAGTTACATGCAACGCTTTTTGTGCGCCAATGTTTATGTTTTGATCAGCTGTAGTGTAAACATTTTTATCAAATAAAAATAGTTTTTGCAAAAATGTTAATTGAAATGTTAAAAGAATTTGTGGAATTTATTGAGTTTATAAATATAATATTTTGTGCAACAAGAGCATACTCAAAGCTCCAAAATAAAACGAGACGGTTTTGGGAGCGTCCCTTGTATTTGGAACGGGAAGTGAGTGGTTTTTTAAACTCAACGAGAGCTATTCCAACAGATTGTCGGCTATTCTTGACTTTAATGTAAATTTAATTGTGTCAGTACAATATAGAATAGAGTGTAAAGATAAATTGATAAAATTAATAAACATAACAGAGATGAAACTTATTACATAAAATTAATCGATAAATAAAATGAAAATTTTGTTGATTAAAGAATTGTGTTAAAAAATTAATTTTAATGTATTTTATTCTTGTAAACATTTGTAAACTCTATTGCGATAAGGTTTTTTTATTAAAGCCTTCTTTTCTTCAAAAAATTAAAAAAATAGTCCACCATACAAACATATTTATCGATAACATTGAAAATATAATACAATTTGTCATCTCTGGCTATCGAAAACAGCTGTAATTTTTTCATGGCGCATGCGACGAATACAAAAATAGAAAGTTAACCTACTTTTCGCGTTAAGCGTTTTAGCCTTTGTGCTATGGAACTCGTCACATACATTTACACTGATTCTACTTTTTTGACAGCCGCTTATAACGCGTTACCGTGTGTAAAGCGTGTTATGTACTTTCAGCTTAAGAGCGCGTCATCATATATTAATAAATGTCTCATTCGAAAGGTTTCAGTCTCCTCCTAATAAGTATTGATTAAATATGACATAGCTTCCCACTACAAAGTCCTCTAAAATGTCTAAAGTATCCTAAAAAAGGTATTTGTAATTTTCTTTATTTTTTAACTGACATCAAAAAGATGGTTATGAGTTCGTGTGTATTTTTTATGTTTGTAATGGCATAACTCTGTCATTTGTGAACAGATTTTGAAAGTTTTTTTGTTTGAAAGGGTTTGCTTGCTGTTTGGTTCCGCAATTTATTTTTTCGAAAATTGGTGAGGAAATTCGCTCCCCTCAATCAAACTCTACCATTTGTAAACTGATTTTTTTAAAGGGTTTGCCTGCAGTTTTGTTGCATAATTTTTTTTCCAAAAATTTGCTCCACCAAGCATACGTCTGTCATATGTGAACCGATTTTCAAAATTCTTTTTTCGAAAATCTCCTCCCCCGGAAATATTGATTATCGCATAATCAATCCTCCATTTATGAACAAATTTTCAAAATTCTTTTTTTTCTTGTTTTAAATGAATTGCTTGTAGTTTGATCCTATAGAAGTGAAAATCAGGCGGACAACGTGCAGGATATATTAATTAGCACATAACTCCGACATTTCTTGACAGATTTTCAAAATATTTTGTTTGAAAGGGCTTGAGAGGTTTTGCACTATGAAAAATTGCGACAAGCACACCATTTGATCTAACAGAAAATCGCGTTGGTTTTGTAATCTGGTACATAAGATCTTTGCATTGAAGTCGGGATTTTTGACATATGTTATTATAGTTATTACAGAGCTAACTACAACTATCAGGTCTTTATTGCAAAAGTCTTAAAGTAGGAATGAAAACAGATTCAAAAGTTACAGTTTTTTGTTTATGATAACTCGATCATTTCTATGAAAAACCTGTAGCAATAACTATGATGGTTATATATAATGAATTAATATCGGATATGATATACTAAGCTCTAAAAAATAGAACAATACAAGAAAGTCTGAAAATTTTATGCTTTTAGATATATAACAACGTTTTTAAATAAAATATAAAAAAAAATAAAATTCAGTGCTCAGAAAGAATTGGGTATGATTAATATTCCAAGGAACAATTCTTTCTGAATATAACGTTACGAACCTTAGCCTAATAATCAATTTAGATTCACAAAGCAAATACGTTCGAAATAATCATATTAATAAAAAAAAAAAAAAAAATTCAGTGCTTTTTTTCAAGAATTACGCACTTTTTTACTTGTTTCAGTGCTTTTTGAAATCTAAAAGTTGACAACACTGATGCTAATGGAATAATGTGCTATACATGTAGGGTGATATTTTTTATGTGTTTAGTTACATAAGTGACCGTAAGCTTAAGTTTGAATTTTCGATGTCGGAGGTGGTAAGGAACGCCACTTATGTATCTTGAAAATAAGTGAGTGACTATTTTTTAGATTATCTCGTAAACTATTAGGAATATGTCTGGAATTTATTAATCACCACTATCATGAATAATTTTTCCCTCGAAATGTTTTCCCTTTCCCTTCTTTTGCAATCGTGAATAAAAAATCGAAAAATTCCCCTTATCATGAATGATTTTTTTCACGTGGATTTTTCCCCTTTTCCCCTGTTTTTGTTCACTTTATTTTAGCTGGCGAAATGGATAAATACATCATGTAATTGCTATTTTATCCTTCCAATTAATTATTAAAGCTTATAAATATATATTTTTAGGACAAATTCAGTAAATAGTGTTCATTTATCTTAATACTAACACATGTAACTTAACACTACCTCCACTCAACTCCTTCCCGGCACACATGAACTAAGTTTCGCGATGATGGAATAGCAATTGATTTTGCCGCATCTGTAGAGAATCATTCATCGCGTCCAAAATATTCAAAAACCCAGTTTTACTTACTACACCAAAATACTATTTGATTGAATTAGGCTGCCTGCAATGGCTCGGGTACTCCAAGGCAATTAATGCATCTAGCAATCCTGGACGGACAATTCGAGTATGTTTAGATTCCTCATGGAGTAAAAAGATAATTCCAATTGAACCATCAGTTGGAAGAAAGGAATAAACGCCATTTTTCCAAAATTGAGTTAAACATATTTTTATTTACTTGAAACTTGGCTCTATTATGCGTGTTAAAGAGAAAAATGTAACACTTATATATAATAGAATTTCATGCGACTAAAAAAGATTCAGCTGGAAGAGGGGAATAATCCGGTCATTTATTCCCTTTTTCCAACTGATAATCAATAAAAATGAGTTCTGGTACAATTAAGTTCAAAAAAGTTAAATTTTAATAGCGAAAATTCCGGTTTTTCCGTGATATTTGTTACTTCAGAATTGTTGATTTTAAAAATTAATGGCAAAATTATTTAAAAAACACCTGTAAGTCATTGAATAAGAAAAACATATTCAAGATATCGACAGACATTTTGAATACTGTTCAAGTCAAAAAGGTTATATAATATGTTCTTAATTTATAGATGGCTCTCCTAGACACTTTTTGCTTCAGAAAAACTATGTAAGCTCAAAATTTTCATTTATAAAGGCATACACTTCCAATATGCCAATAAATACGGAACAAATTAATGACATTCGAAAAATAAAACAATAGATTCCCGACGAATTCAAAGAATATTATGATATTATAATATTATCTCTTGAACTACTACAACAACCGAAACTATTTAAAACGATGACGAATAAATGATATTAACTATTTCATTCATTATTTGTAAAAAATAAATATACCCTTGTTAAAAAAAATGCCTTTTATTTATATATTTTTTTGATCAGTTGGAAGAAGGGAATAAATCCAAGAAGTTTATTTGTGTTTATATCAGTAAATATTAATTTTTGAAATCTGGTCTACAAAGTCTGGAATACAAGACTTTTTTCATGTAAATTCTTGCAATTTATTTTAACTGAACTTAGTTAGCCGAAATTTCATCTATCTGATTTAATCCAACACTCACAAGCTCTTATTATTTTTTGTTTTTCGTTTTGATGGACATTTTTATCAATACCTACAATAAGAAATATTATTAAAAGCTTTATTTTAGATAATAATATTATCTACAACTCCACTAAACACATTTTTGTTGTAAATTGTACAATAAAAAATTATTAGCTATTAACAAAAAATGTTGCGTCCATCACGTAGCGTGCGCCACAAATACTTCACGGCTTTGATAAAAACGACAATATTTTGAGTGCAAAAAAGATAATTTACAATTTTCTTGTATTTCACTTTCTTTAATGAATTAGATTTTGTGTGCTTTATTATGTAAAACTAGCTAAAAAATACGAAAACACACTTCAACTTTCAAAGTTACTTCCACTTTTTGTAGCCTGCGTAACAAAACGTTGTGCTTAATTATTTCGCAACAATTAGCTGCTAAAAAATTATGTTTTATGCCATTAGATAATGCAATTAAACCCCACTAAGTACTATGCATAAGTTGAAGGTATCTCTTTTTAAAGAATAAAAAAGTTTTATATTTTAATCTGTGGCCGAATTACCGCATTTGTTATCGAGTAGGCTTTCGCATCGAATAAAATTTCGTCACGTGTCCAATAGATGGATTACCGGATTCGAGAAGTGTACATACCAAGTTTGTTTTTCACCGTTTGTTGAATAGACTAAGAATTTGTAATACATTAACGAAAAATTTAGTGTTTCTTTAAGCTAGTTCAACAACCAAGTCGATTTGACGACTGTAATAAGGTTTATTGGTTATGTTCCATGCTTTTTTGCAAAACATACATATAAAAGAAAATATTATTTTCGATCGCTCTGGTGCTAGCGATTGCAATTTAAGCAGCATGTACTCGATGCCGTAATCCCAAAAAGAAAATTTTCGAAAAATTTTACTCGATCACGTATGCGGGAATTCGGCCCCTGAATGTAGCGTTCGTCACGTAGGATTCGCCAATGTGTATATTTTTATCCGTTGAATTCAGAAATGACCATACAACTTTTCGATAAGCTCTAGTTTCAAATATATACTTTTATATTTTCATAAATTACAACAATTTTGTTCTTTTTTATTTATGTTATTACTCCATTGCACTTCAAAAGTTGACAATTCAAGAAGTGCGTTTTTAGAAACAATAGTACAATATTAATTGTCATATTGCTTTTCATATTGCATAGAAATCATACAAATATGTATCTTGTATACTAAACTCTTGAGGAGAGAATACATTTATATTTTTCCATGAAAGTGTAAGTAAATTAAAAACTAAAACTCGTTTTCTGGAAAAGCAGTATTTTTGAGTTCTGTCACTTTTTAAGTGCATGTGCGATATGTGAAATGATAAAATACATATAATTTTTAAATAAAATTAAAATTTTTTCCAGAATTAAGCGTTTTTATCGCGATTTAGTGCTTTTTGAAATTTAAAAGTTAACAACGCTGGATAGTACCAAAGTTTTCACAGGTACGTATGGAATGAAACATTTTTTCATAACTCAAACGAGAATCAGAAAATGTGTGATTATGAAAATATAGAGTGAAAAGTAATGATGAAAACGAATATGAAAAGTTTTTTCTCATTTCACGTTATCACAGAACCAGAATGAGCCCCTGTAGTGAAATTCACTAACCTTTAACGCTTAAATAAAAGGTAATTTTGTCTCCAATAATTACTGTTTGAATTCACGCTTATTTCATTCGTTAACTTCGTTTTAAGGCCTTTGTTAAAATTTTATATCACATTCCAACACTATTAAAATAGACGAAAAGCACAAATAGGAATATAGAAAAAAAATGAATTTATGCTTGCACACGAACATATTTTCATGAATTTCTTTAATCTATACATATAAAAAAACTGTAAAAAAGGCGTATCTGTACATGAAATTTTTTTGAAAATTTTTATGGTGGCGTAAACAGTAATCGATATAGAGAACAAAAAATCAAATTTTGGAATTTTTGTCTGTCTGTCTGTCCGAACGCGCTTCACGCAAAAACCACTGAAGCGATTTTTATGAAATTTGGCATAGAGGAACTTTAGAGTGCTGATTCAAACATAGGGCACTTTTTACCGCGATAAAATATATTATTTCTAAGTTAAAATAGAAAAAAAAAAACGAAAATATACCCAATTGTACTAATATCAATGTTGAGGGAAATTAGAAAGATGTTTTTGTTTTTTCAACGTTGGTAGCAATGTTTATTTTGTATAACGGGAACTTTAAAATATATGTAAAAAACGTTATATTATTATATTTTACAGACAGTTTATAGTCATAAAGCGAACTTTAAGCGCGCGAAGCGAGCGGGCACATCTAGTTTTGAGAAATAAAAGTTAAATTAATTAATAATATAAATATTGTTATTTATATATAAAAGATTTCATATGTGCGTATATTTTTGTCGAATAATTATTTGAGTTTTGCCGAAGACAACGTGCTTTAAAGTAAAAGGTATTTAATTTTAAAGAACAAAAAAAGCACGTTGTTTAAGTGATAATCTGAAATCAACTGCCTTTATTATTTTAATTTCTTTTCTTATAAGTATGCTAAGTTACAATTGGTTTTTGCTTACTAAATAAATTTATAATAAAAATGTTTCTTCATCGGTTTTTGCCTACTAATCGTAAGTGTGTTTTGTTTTCGTTATTGGTGTTGGGAACAAAACAAAGTTATGTTGAAAATTGTTTAATCAAAAAAATAACTAATAACAATTCTTAGGTAAAATGAAATAATTTGGTAAAATAAAGTAGGTTGAATTGCATTTTCGTTATGAGAACGGAAATGCAATTGATTTGGAAATAATTCGTAAGAAAAATTTCTGGAATTAAATTTGGCAAAATGTATTAAAATAAAATAAAATTGCATTTTTGCAATAAGAAATAATCAAGTTAAAAGTATGTATGTATATATATATATATATATATATATATATATATATATATATATATATATATATATATATATATATATATATATATATATATGTTTATGCATGTACATATATACATATGTATATTAGATTATGTTAGCTCGTGTCAAGGGAATAACCGGTGACATCATAACACGGGGAATAGTGAGACATTATAACATCCCCTCCACTAGTTTGAGGCTCCGACGAAATACATTATTATTTATTATATTATTTTTATAGGGTTATTTGTCGTAGTTTCGTTTTTTAATTGTACATTTGGAATATATGTTTGTCTGTTCTTAAAGAAATATACAAAAATAACTAGGACACATATTGATACAATAATTGAGACATCTATGCCAAAACTGATTATTTTCGAATTCTTATCTTCATATAATACTTGTTTTAGTGTTTTTTCGTATTCTAATTGTTTTAGATATAAAGATTAAATTTTTATGTCTGCTAGCATTGTGTTACTATCTTCTTTAATTTTAGTTATAAGATTTGGTAGGATAAATTCGTCGTGTAATTTTATTTTAACATTCGTAAAAGTCTTATTTAATGCATATATTTCACAATTTTCAAATTTAATTAAAAAGTTTCCACTAATTTTCAATTTAGCCTTGTTACAATTATGGGATATGTTATTATTAAAATGTTTGAGAACCAGTATTCCCGGAATTACTTCGACTATTTCTTGTTTGTTAAATGTTTGCATTTTGCAATTGGCTTCTTCAAAATTTAATATATTATTCAAACAATTGTCATTGATTTTTATTAGATTTCTTTTTAAATTATCTTTAATGTAAGTACTATAAATATTATTTTCTAAGCCCATGAGTACATCAAAATGGTTTAGCTCTAGGGATTTGTTATTCTTGTCAGGTATTGGTATGATCGATAATGGATGTTTTGATAATTGTGGTATTGAGAGGATTAATATAATGTTACTTTCATGGAGTGCGTAAAGCGCCATCAACATCAATTCACCGTCGTTCTCAACAATTGAACAGTTCGGAGACATCATTGAGACGAATTTTGCATAAATACCTTGGTATGAAGCCATACAAAGTCCAATTGGTTCAGGAGTTGAAGCCAACTGACCATCCAATGCGTTTTCGCTTCGCTAAGTGGGCCTGCAAAAAAAATCATATATTCAGATGAAGCTCATTTTGATCTTGGCGGGTATGTAAACAAGCAAAATTGTCGCATTTGAGGCACAGAAAACCCGCACGCATACATTGAAAAGTCGACGCACCCAAAACGAGTCACTGTTTGGTGCGGATATTGGTCCAGAAGCATAATTGGGCCATTTTTCTTCGAAAATGAGCAAGGAGTGGCCATTACAGTCAATGGCGATCGTTATCGGGCCATGTTGAACGAATTTTTGTTCACAAAAATTAAAGAGGAGGATATTGGCAACATTTGGTTTCAACAGGACGGCGCTACGTGCCACACAGCCGAAGCTACACTCGATGTTTTGCGCCCTGTTTTTGAAGATCTCATTATCAGCCGCAGAGAGACACCGTTGGACTATTATTTGTGGGGTGCCGTCAAATATAAGTGTTACGCCGACAAGCCAGACACAATTGACGCTTTAAAGGACAATATTCGTGTAGCCATTGGTGAAATACAGCTACACAATCGATAACGTGCTTAAAAATTGGACCGATCGTGTACGATACTACACGGCCAGCCGAGGCAGCCATTTGAATGAAATTATTTTTCATTATTAACCGGAAGGATTGTACTTTCAAATAAAAAAAGAAATTTGAGAAAATATTCAGTAGTTTTTTTTATAGCATTTTCAAAAAAAAAGTTATCTGGCGGACCCTTAGGATGGACAAGTTTACATATATAAACAACGTCATGAATTTCCAAGTCCAGAATATTGCCAATCACATAAATTACCAACAAAACATTATCGGAGATTATTTAAATAAATTCAAAAATATTATAAGAAATAAAATTTCAACATTAGAAGACGAGATAACATTTATAGAACACATATACCAGATTAACAACGATATCTCACTTTTTCGCCACCACATAGATGACATCGGACAAATTATTTTTTCGGACAAAGTAGGAATCATCCCAACAGATATATTAACCAAAACCGAACTTAACCTAATCACAGACTTTAACAACTATACAAACATTATATATATATATATATATATATATATATATATATATATATATATATATATATATATATATATATATATATATATATATATATATATATATATATATATATATATATATATATATATATATATATATATATATATATATATATATATATATATATATATATATATATATATATATATATATATATATATATATATATATATATATATATATATATATATATATATATATATATATATATATATATATATATATATATATATATATATATATATATATATATATATATCTGTACATATAATAAAACTGTAAAAAGGCGTGTCAGTACATGAAATATTTTTTGAAAATTTTTATGGTGGCGTAAACAGTAATCAATGTAGAGAACAAAAAACCAAATTTTGGAATTTTTGTCTGTCTGTCTGTCCGAACACGCTTCACGCAAAACCACTGAAGCGATTTTAATGAAATTTGGTATAGAGTTACTTTAGTGTCCTGATTCCAACATAGGTTACTTTTTACCGCGATAAAATATCTTATTTCTACGTTAAAATAGAAAAATAATTAATTATACCCAATTCTACTTATATAAATGTTGTTGGAAATGAGAAAGATGTTTTTGTTTATTTAACGTTGGTAGCACTGTTTATTTTGCGTAACGGGAATATTAAAAACTATGTAAAGAACGTTATATTATATTTTACAGACACCTTATAGTCATAAAGCGGGCACATCTAGTGAAAAATAGAACCTAAATTAAACCTTTAAGAAATTTATTATTTGACATATTGTCATAATTTTATTTTAAATGAAATTTATTTGCTGGAGTTTAAGCAATTGTCTATATGCAACATTTCGTTGGTGCTTTACGAACTCATCAGTAGATTTCAAACACAATTTTGAACAGTTACAAACCCTTTATCTTATGTAGAAACTTTTAAAAACCATTTGAGCATGAAGAAATATATAAATGATTTTCAAAAAATAAGCATAGTAGGCTTTGAAACTTATACAAAACCTAGCAAATAATTTTTTATTCGATGTTAATCTATTTTATTTTTCTACACCTTCATGCAATTAGAAATCCATTGCATAACAATAAAAGTATTTATAAGGCAAAATGAAAAGTAAAATCTAAATTAAACCTTTAAGAAATTTATTATTTGAATAAATAATCTATACATATAATAAAACTGTAAGAAGGGCGTGTCTGTACATGAAATATTTTTTGAAAATTTGTATTGTGGCGTAAACAGTAATCGATGTAGAGAACAAAAAACCAAATTTTGGAATTTTTGTCTGTCTGTCTATCCGAACACGCTTCACGCAAAAACCATTGAAGCGATTTTCATGAAATTTGGTATAGAGGCACTTCAAACATAGGTTACTTTTTACCGCGATAAAATATCTTATTTCTACGTTAAAATAGAAAAATAGTAAAATATACCCAATTTTACTAATATAAATGTTGTTGGAAATTAGAAAGATGTTTTTGTTTTTTATAACGTTGGTAGCACGGTTTATTTTGTATAACGGGCATAGCTGTTAAGTAATGATTAGTAATCGTAATGATTTGTAATTAGATTACTTTCGTTCAAAAGGTAAATAATGATTAATCACTCTACTGAAGACGTTACAAGAGCACCAATCAAAAAGTTGAGTCAGAATAACTAAAAAGATATAAAACGGAATATTTACCTATTTTTGACACTAAATTTATACGATTTCATTTCTACTACAGTGAAGTTTTTTGATTTACGCACGCGTTTCATCGTGATATACACAATAAAGAATTTTCCTCGACAGTATTGATGACGTTACAAGAGCACCAATCAAAAAGTTGAGTCAGAATAACTAAAAAGATATAAAACGGAATATTTACCTATTTTTGACACTAAATTTATACGATTTCATTTCTACTACAGTGAAGTTTTTTGATTTACGCATGCGTTCCATCGTGAAATACACAATAAAGAATTTTCCTCGACAGTATTTAATTTATCTTGAAGATGGAAAATGAGCTTTCTTCATATTTTGAAATTATTTTAAAAATATATTTTAAAAGACAAATATTTAATTTCAGTGCTAAATCACAGAAGTGATTTTGATTGCAAAAAATCGATTTATTATAACATAAATTAGATTTTCGATTGGAATCGAAATCGGTCTACCATTCCTTAGTTTATGCTATTTATTTCGGCAACAGTTGAATACTTTATGTTACTATGTACATTACAGTGGCATTGGAATATATGAGAAAATTCAACTTCCGATTTTCCTAAAGTTCCGGCGGGTTTTAGTGGCACTTGATGTAAAAATGGTGAAAGTTTGAGCTGAATCGGACAACTCTAACACGTGCCCATTTGAGGTCAAAGTTCAAATATGGCATCCACTATATTTACATACAAATGCTCTAAAAACGATTTTTTTTCGCTGATTGTGTATGAAGTCGTTGCCGCTTTTATTATATATATTTTAAGTAGCATTTTTATTATTTTTAATCAACCCTTTGTGTCACGGGGGTCGAAATGACCATCATTTGTTAATACTAACAAAATATTTTTTCCAAACTTTGGTAAAAAATTACTGAAAAGACACTGTATTCTTTAAATTATTTAAAAAATGATTTTATAATAAAAAATGTTACCTAAACTATATATAATAACAGTCAACAACTTCATACACAATCAGCGAAAAAATTTAGTTTTTAGAGTATTTGTACGTAAATATAGTGGATTCCATAATATTTGAACTTTGGCCTCAAATGGGTACGTGTTAGGGTTGTCCGATTCAGCTCAAATTTTCACCATATAAGTTTTACATCAAGTGCCACTAAAAATCGCGCGGAAAATTAGGAAAATCCAAAATACATTTTTGAATGCCACTCTATTGTACATCTCTTGGTTGCGCCTTATAAAACTAAAGCTATGTTCACATCTATCAAATATTTGCCGAAATAAGCGTAACCACTATTTTTCGGTAAACGTTTCTTTAATATTTTGCGTTTATGCCCGACAAATGAAACGATAAAAGACAATACTGATTGTGTATTGAATTTTTTACCAAATAGACACATGCTCATTTAAAAAATATTTTCCTAAAATTAAACCAGAAATTATTGGTTACGCTTATTTTGTCAAATATTTGATAGATGTGAACGTAGCTTAAGTAAAATTGTCATTCAATTTGAAAAGATATGGGACGGGCAATCAGATTGATGGCGGTGACATATTTTAAATTTGGAAAATACCATTTCGATTAAATTTCTTACTTATAGAGAATAAAAAATTTCGGCATTCGGCCAAAAAGTTGGCCTAAACCGAATATCAGCCGAAACCACAATTTTGTCCGAATCCGAAATCGAATATTCGGTCGGACTCTAATAATTATGTTTTATGCCATTAGAAAGTGCAATTAAATCCCACTAAGCAGTATGCCTAAGTTGAAGGTATCTCTTCTGAAAGACCATAATAGTATGTTTCCACCAACTTTAAATTACGTAGATTTAGGTAAATACTTCGAAGTGTTTCTACCGAGCTTGTGAGTGATTTGGTGTACGAATTTTCGTAGTCAAATGATGCACTTACTTTATAAGGTGTACGCAGCAGATGTAATTGAATTTTTTCCATATATAGTTTGACATTTAAATTAATTAAATATTCTTTAATGTAATTTTTTCGAAATTGTCAATCACAATTGATGGATGACCCAGGGATGGAATTTGTTGTTTTAAAAACAACGCAGGGTTGCATAGATAGATCCAGTTCTAAAAATAGTATTTTCGACATAATTTAAATAATTCACCTACTTTGATTTGGTTGTATGCGAAATGTATGGCAAATCAAATATAAATCAACCTGATTTGCTCAAATCACCATGAGTTGTCGAAATCATGCCGGTGGAAACATACAATAAAATGTTTATATTTTAATCTGTAGCGTTTATCACGTAGGATTTGCCCATATGTATACTTTTATCCGCTGAATTCAGATATTATCATAAATATTTCCGATAAGCTCTAGTTTCAGATATATCTATAGCGACTTTTATATTTTGATAAACTACAACAATTTTGTTCTTTTTTATTTTTGTTATTACTCCATTATATCGCCCATCTACCTCAAAAGTTGTACAATTTAAAGAATGCGTTTTTGTAGTTAATAGTACAAAATTATTCCTCATATTGCTTTAAAATCATACAAATATGTATCTCGTATACTAAACTCTTGAGGAGAGAATACTTTTATATATTTCCATGAAAGTGTGAGGAAATTAAAAGCTAAAACTCGTTTTCTGAAAATTAGTATTTTTGAATTGTGTCACTTTTTTAAGTGGATGTGCGATATGTCCTTTAAAAAAATGTGTATTTTAGTTTATGAGATGATCAAATACATACTATTTTTAAATACAATTACAAATTTTTAATTTAGTGCGTTTTTTCAAGAATTACGAGTTTTTATCCTGGTTTCAGTGCTTTTTGAAATTTAAAAGTTGACAACGCTGTCAGCGTTGTCAACCGTTTTCAGTGCTTATTAAACTTTTCGACGCGAAAAAGTTTGGAGTTAGTGCTCGGTGCTTTTTTAATCTAATTTTTTATGCTTTTATTTTCAAAAACTAATTTCTTTATCTAAAAAATGTTTTTCAAGTGTAAAATTCTTTGCTAATACAACTATTTCCTGAACACTTTTTATGCAGTCTTGCAGAAGAATGAAAAAATTGATTTGAGCAATCAGTGGTGCTTCATCTTTTGTCTCTTTTGTCGAGCCCCATTAAAATTAATTTTTGTATATATTTCGTTTGCTTGGCCCTTCAGATTTAAAAAACCTTCCGTTTTCACGAAATTTGGCATACATAAGCATATGTATATTCTACTCTTACGTGCGCATCACGTGGCGTAAGCACCCTGATACGCACGATAATTTTTATGGTTTCTTTTTATAGCCGTCTAAACTTGGGTATCTCGGCCATTTTTTGAGAAATGTTCGTCATATTCAAGATTGAATAAAGCTGAAAGTCTATAGCACGCGTTTCGTGCGTTACGCGTTTTGTGTGTTTCATACTTTAGACGCTTTTCTAAATTCAAGTTACATGCAACGCTTTTTGTGCGCCAATGTTTATGTTTTGATCAGCTGTAGTGTAAACATTTTTATCAAATAAAAATAGTTTTTGCAAAAATGTTAATTGAAATGTTAAAAGAATTTGTGGAATTTATTGAGTTTATAAATATAATATTTTGTGCAACAAGAGCATACTCAAAGCTCCAAAATAAAACGAGACGGTTTTGGGAGCGTCCCTTGTATTTGGAACGGGAAGTGAGTGGTTTTTTAAACTCAACGAGAGCTATTCCAACAGATTGTCGGCTATTCTTGACTTTAATGTAAATTTAATTGTGTCAGTACAATATAGAATAGAGTGTAAAGATAAATTGATAAAATTAATAAACATAACAGAGATGAAACTTATTACATAAAATTAATCGATAAATAAAATGAAAATTTTGTTGATTAAAGAATTGTGTTAAAAAATTAATTTTAATGTATTTTATTCTTGTAAACATTTGTAAACTCTATTGCGATAAGGTTTTTTTATTAAAGACTTCTTTTCTTCAAAAAATTAAAAAAATAGTCCACCATACAAACATATTTATCGATAACATTGAAAATATAATATAATTTGTCATCTCTGGCTATCGAAAACAGCTGTAATTTTTTCATGGCGCATGCGACGAATACAAAAATAGAAAGTTAACCTACTTTTCGCGTTAAGCGTTTTACGCTTTGTGCTATGGAACTCGTCACATACATTTACACTGATTCTACTTTTTTGACAGCCGCTTATAACGCGTTACCGTGTGTAAAGCGTGTTATGTACTTTCAGCTTAAGAGCGCGTCATCATATATTAATAAATGTCTCATTCGAAAGGTTTCAGTCTCCTCCTAATAAGTATTGATTAAATATGACATAGCTTCCCACTACAAAGTCCTCTAAAATGTCTAAAGTATCCTAAAAAAGGTATTTGTAATTTTCTTTATTTTTTAACTGACATCAAAAAGATGGTTATGAGTTCGTGTGTATTTTTTATGTTTGTAATGGCATAACTCTGTCATTTGTGAACAGATTTTGAAAGTTTTTTTGTTTGAAAGGGTTTGCTTGCTGTTTGGTTCCACAATTTATTTTTTCGAAAATTGGTGAGGAAATTCGCTCCCCTCAATCAAACTCTACCATTTGTAAACTGATTTTTTTAAAGGGTTTGCCTGCAGTTTTGTTGCATAATTTTTTTTTCCAAAAATTTGCTCCACCAAGCATACGTCTGTCATATGTGAACCGATTTTCAAAATTCTTTTTTCGCAAATCTCCTCCCCCGGAAATATTGATTATCGCATAATCAATCCAACATTTATGAACAAATTTTCAAAATTCTTTTTTTTTTCTTGTTTTAAATGAATTGCTTGCAGTTTGATCCTATAGAAGTGAAAATCAGGCGGATAACGTGCAGGATATATTAATTAGCACATAACTCCGACATTTCTTGACAGATTTTCAAAATATTTTGTTTGAAAGGACATGAGAGGTTTTGCACTATGAAAAATTGCGACAAGCACACCATTTGATCTAACAGAAAATCGCGTTGGTTTTGTAATCTGGTACATAAGATCTTTGCATTGAAGTCGGGATTTTTGACATATGTTATTATAGTTATTACAGAGCTAACTACAACTATCAGGTCTTTATTGCAAAAAGTCTTAAAGTAGGAATGAAAACAGATTCAAAAGTTGCAGTTTTTTGTTTATGATAACTCGATCATTTCTATGAAAAACCTGTAGCAATAACTATGATGATTATATATAATGAATTAATATCGGATATGATATACTAAGCTCTAAAAAATAGAACAATACAAGAAAGTCTGAAAATTTTATGCTTTTAGATATATAACAACGTTTTTAAATAAAATATAAAAAAAAAATAAAATTCAGTGCTTTTTTTCAAGAATTACGCACTTTTTTACTTGTTTCAGTGCTTTTTGAAATCTAAAAGTTGACAACACTGATGCTAATGGAATAATGTGCTATACATGTAGGGTGATATTTTTTATGTGTTTAGTTACATAAGTGACCGTAAGCTTAAGTTTGAATTTTCGATGTCGGAGGTGGTAAGGAACGCCACTTATGTATCTTGAAAATAAGTGAGTGACTATTTTTTAGATTATCTCGTAAACTATTAGGAATATGTCTGGAATTTATTAATCACCACTATCATGAATAATTTTTCCCTCGAAATGTTTTCCCTTTCCCTTCTTTTGCAATCGTGAATAAAAAATCGAAAAATTCCCCTTATCATGAATGATTTTTTTCACGTGGATTTTTCCCCTTTTCCCCTGTTTTTGTTCACTTTATTTTAGCTGGCGAAATGGATAAATACATCATGTAATTGCTATTTTATCCTTCCAATTAATTATTAAAGCTTATAAATATATATTTTTAGGACAAATTCAGTAAATAGTGTTCATTTATCTTAATACTAACACATGTAACTTAACACTACCTCCACTCAACTCCTTCCCGGCACACATGAACTAAGTTTCGCGATGATGGAATAGCAATTGATTTTGCCGCATCTGTAGAGAATCATTCATCATTCAGTTTTACTTACTACACCAAAATACTATTTGATTGAATTAGGCTGCCTGCAATGGCTCGGGTACTCCAAGGCAATTAATGCATCTAGCAATCCTGGACGGACAATTCGAGTATGTTTAGATTCCTCATGGAGTAAAAAGATAATTCCAATTGAACCATCAGTTGGAAGAAAGGAATAAACGCCATTTTTCCAAAATTGAGTTAAACATATTTTTATTTACTTGAAACTTGGCTCTATTATGCGTGTTAAAGAGAAAAATGTAACACTTATATATAATAGAATTTCATGCGACTAAAAAAGATTCAGCTGGAAGAGGGGAATAATCCGGTCATTTATTCCCTTTTTCCAACTGATAATCAATAAAAATGAGTTCTGGTACAATTAAGTTCAAAAAAGTTAAATTTTAATAGCGAAAATTCCGGGTTTTCCGTGATATTTGTTACTTCAGAATTGTTGATTTTAAAAATTAATGGCAAAATTATTTAAAAAACACCTGTAAGTCATTGAATAAGAAAAACATATTCAAGATATCGACAGACATTATGAATACTGTTCAAGTCAAAAAGGTTATATAATATGTTCTTAATTTATAGATGGCTCTCCTAGACACTTTTTGCTTCAGAAAAACTATGTAAGCTCAAAATTTTCATTTATAAAGCCATACACTTCCAATATGCCAATAAATACGGAACAAATTAATGACATTCGAAAAATAAAACAATAGATTCCCGACGAATTCAAAGAATATTATGATATTATAATATTATCTCTTGAACTACTACAACAACCGAAACTACTTAAAACGATGACGAATAAATGATATTAACTATTTCATTCATTATTTGTAAAAAATAAATATACCCTTGTTAAAAAAAATGCCTTTTATTTATATATTTTTTTGATCAGTTGGAAGAAGGGAATAAATCCAAGAAGTTTATTTGTGTTTATATCAGTAAATATTAATTTTTGAAATCTGGTCTACAAAGTCTGGAATACAAGACTTTTTTCATGTAAATTCTTGCAATTTATTTTAACTGAACTTAGTTAGCCGAAATTTCTTCTATCTGATTTAATCCAACACTCACAAGCTCTTATTATTTTTTGTTTTTCGTTTTGATGGACATTTTTATCAATACCTACAATAAGAAATATTATTAAAAGCTTTATTTTAGATAATAATATTATCTACAACTCCACTAAACACATTTTTGTTGTAAATTGTACAATAAAAAATTTTTAGCTATTAACAAAAAATGTTGCGTCCATCACGTAGCGTGCGCCACAAATACTTCACGGCTTTGATAAAAACGACAATATTTTGAGTGCAAAAAAGATAATTTACAATTTTCTTGTATTCCACTTTCTTTAATGAATTAGATTTTGTGTGCTTTATTATGTAAAACTAGCTAAAAAATACGAAAACACACTTCAACTTTCAAAGTTACTTCCACTTTTTGTAGCCTGCGTAACAAAACGTTGTGCTTAATTATTTCGCAACAATTAGCTGCTAAAAAATTATGTTTTATGCCATTAGATAATGCAATTAAACCCCACTAAGTACTATGCATAAGTTGAAGGTATCTCTTTTTAAAGAATAAAAAAGTTTTATATTTTAATCTGTGGCCGAATTACGCATTTGTTATCGAGTAGGCTTTCGCATCGAATAAAATTTCATCACGTGTCCAATAGATGGATTACCGGATTCGAGAAGTGTACATACCAAGTTTGTTTTTCACCGTTTGTTGAATAGACTAAGAATTTGTAATACATTAACGAAAAATTTAGTGTTTCTTTAAGCTAGTTCAACAACCAAGTCGATTTGACGACTGTAATAAGGTTTATTGGTTATGTTCCATGCTTTTTTGCAAAACATACATATAAAAGAAAATATTATTTTCGATCGCTCTGGTGCTAGCGATTGCAATTTAAGCAGCATGTACTCGATTATCGTATGCCGTAATCCCAAAAAGAAAATTTTCGACAAATTTTACTCGATCACGTATGCGGGAATTCGGCCCCTGAATGTAGCGTTCGTCACGTAGGATTCGCCAATGTGTATATTTTTATCCGTTGAATTTAGAAATGACCATACAACTTTTCGATAAGCTCTAGTTTCAAATATATACTTTTATATTTTCATAAATTACAACAATTTTGTTCTTTTTTATTTATGTTATTACTCCATTGCACTTCAAAAGTTGACAATTCAAGAAGTGCGTTTTTAGAAACAATAGTACAATATTAATTGTCATATTGCATAGAAATCATACAAATATGTATCTTGTATACTAAACTCTTGAGGAGAGAATACATTTATATTTTTCCATGAAAGTGTAAGTAAATTAAAAACTAAAACTCGTTTTCTGGAAAAGCAGTATTTTTGAGTTCTGTCACTTTTTAAGTGCATGTGCGATATGTGAAATGATAAAATACATATAATTTTTAAATAAAATTAAAATTTTTTCCAGAATTAAGCGTTTTTATCGCGATTTAGTGCTTTTTGAAATTTAAAAGTTAACAACGCTGTATAGTACCAAAGTTTTCACAGGTACGTATGGAATGAAACATTTTTTCATAACTCAAACGAGAATCAGAAAATGTGTGATTGTGAAAATATAGAGTGAAAAGTAATGATGAAAACGAATATGAAAAGTTTTTTTTCATTTCACGTTATCACAGAACCAGAATGAGCCCCTGTAGTGAAATTCACTAACCTTTAACGCGTAATCAAAAGGTAATTTTGTCTCCAATAATTACTGTTTGAATTCACGCTTATTTCATTCGTTAACTTCGTTTTAAGGCCTTTGTTAAAATTTCATATCACATTCCAACACTATTAAAATAGACGAAAAGCACAAATAGGAATATAGAAAAAAAAAATGAATTTATGCTTGCACACGAACATATTTTCATGAATTTCTTTAATCTATACATATAAAAAAACTGTAAAAAAGGCGTATCTGTACATGAAATTTTTTTGAAAATTTTTATGGTGGCGTAAACAGTAATCGATATAGAGAACAAAAAATCAAATTTTGGAATTTTTGCCTGTCTGTCTGTCCGAACGCGCTTCACGCAAAAACCACTGAAGCGATTTTTATGAAATTTGGCATAGAGGTACTTTAGAGTGCTGATTCAAACATAGGGCACTTTTTACCGCGATAAAATGTATTATTTCTAAGTTAAAATAGAAAAAAAACGAAAATATACCCAATTGTACTAATATCAATGTTGAGGGAAATTAGAAAGATGTTTTTGTTTTTTCAACGTTGGTAGCAATGTTTATTTTGTATAACGGGAACTTTAAAATATATGTAAAAAACGTTATATTATTATATTTTACAGACAGTTTATAGTCATAAAGCGAACTTTAAGCGCGCGAAGCGAGCGGGCACATCTAGTTTTGACAAAAAAAGTTAAATTAATTAATAATATAAATATTGTTATTTATATATAAAAGATTTCATATGTGCGTATATTGTTGTCGAATAATTATTTGAGTTTTGCCGAAAGACAACGTGCTTTAAAGTAAAAGGTGTTTAATTTTAAAGAACAAAAAAAACACGTTGTTTAAGTGATAATCTGAAATCAACTGCCTTTATTATTTTAATTTCTTTTCTTATAAGTATGCTAAGTTACAATTGGTTTTTGCTTACTAAATAAATTTATAATAAAAATGTTTCTTCATCGGTTTTTGCCTACTAATCGTAAGTGTGTTTTGTTTTCGTTATTGGTGTTGGGAACAAAACAAACTTATGTTGAAAATTGTTTAATCAAAAAAATAATTAATAACAATTCTTAGGAAAACTGAAATAATTTGGTAAAATAAAGTAGGTTGAATTGCATTTTCGTTATGAGAACGGAAATGCAATTGATTTGGAAATAATTCGTAAGAAAAATTTCTGGAATTAAATTTGGCAAAATGTATTAAAATAAAATAAAATTGCATTTTTGCAATAAGAAATAATCAAGTTAAAAGTATGTATGTATATACATATGTTTATGCATCTACATATATACATATGTATATTAGATTATGTTAGCTCGTGTCAAGGGAATAACCGGTGACATTATAACACGGGGAATAGTGAGACATTAAAACATCCCCACCACTAGTTTGAGGCTCCGACGAAATACATTATTATTTATTATATTATTTTTATAGGGTTATTTGTCGTAGTTTCGTTTTTTAATTGTACATTTGGAATATATGTTTGTCTGTTCTTAAAGAAATATACAAAAATAACTAGGACACATATTGATACAATAATTGAGACATCTATGCCAAAACTGATTATTTTCGAATTCTTATCTTCATATAATACTTGTTTTAGTGTTTTTTCGTATTCTAATTGTTTTAGATATAAAGATTCAATTTTTATGTCTGCTAGCATTGTGTTACTATCTTCTTTAATTTTAGTTATAAGATTTGGTAGGATAAATTCGTCGTGTAATTTTATTTTAACATTCGTAATTCATATATTTCACAATTTTCAAATTTAATTAAAAAGTTTCCACTAATTTTCAATTTAGCCTTGTTACAATTATGGGATATGTTATTATTAAAATGTTTGAGAACCAGTATTCCCGGAATTACTTCGACTATTTCTTGTTTGTTAAATGTTTGCATTTTGCAATTGGCTTCTTCAAAATTTAATATATTATTCAAACAATTGTCATTGATAACTATTAGATTTCTTTTTAAATTATCTTTAATGTAAGTACTATAAATATTATTTTCTAAGCCCATGAGTACATCAAAATGGTTTAGCCCTAGGGATTTGTTATTCTTGTCAGGTATTGGTATGAATGTCTCCATCGATAGTGGATGTTTTGATAATTGTGGTATTGAGAGGATTAATATAATGTTACTTTCATGGAGTGCGTAAAGCGCCATCAACATCAATTCACCGTCGTTCTCAACAATTGAACAGTTCGGAGACATCATTGAGACGAATTTTGCATAAAGACCTTGGTATGAAGCCATACAAAGTCCAATTGGTTCAGGAGTTGAAGCCAACTGACCATCCAATGCGTTTTCGCTTCGCTAAGTGGGCCTGCAAAAAAATCATATTTTCAGATGAAGCTCATTTTGATCTTGGCGGGTATGTAAACAAGCAAAATTGTCGCATTTGAGGCACAGAAAATCCGCACGCATACATTGAAAAGTCGACGCACCAAAAACGAGTCACTGTTTGGTGCGGATATTGGTCCAGAAGCATAATTGGGCCATTTTTCTTCGAAAGTGAGCTAGGAGTGGCCATTACAGTCAATGGCGATCGTTATCGGGCCATGTTGAACGAATTTTTGTTCACAAAAATTGAAGAGGAGGATATTGGCAACATTTGGTTTCAACAGGACGGCGCTACGTGCCACACAGCCGAAGCTACACTCGATGTTTTGCACCCTCTTTTTGAAGATCTCATTATCAGCCGCAGAGAGACACCGTTGGACTATTATTTGTGGGGTGCCGTCAAATATAAGTGTTACGCCGACAAGCCAGACACAATTGACGCTTTAAAGGACAATATTCGTGAAGCCATTGGTGAAATACAGCTGCACACAATCGATAATGTGCTTAAAAATTGGACCGATCGTGTACGATACTACATGGCTAGCCGAGGCAGCCATTTGAATGAAATTATTTTTCATTATTAACCGGAAGGATTGTACTTTCAAATAAAAAAAGAAATTTGAGAAAATATTCAGTAGTTTTTTTTATAGCATTTTCAAAAAAAAGTTATCTGGCGGACCCTTAGGATGGACAAGTTTACATATATAAACAACGTCATGAATTTCCAAATCCAGAATATTACCAATCACATAAATTACCAACAAAACATTATCGGAGATTATTTAAATAAATTCAAAAATATTATAAGAAATAAAATTTCAACCTTAGAAGACGAGATAACATTTATAGAACACATATACCAGATTAACAACGATATCTCACTTTTTCGCCACCACATAGATGACATCGGACAAATTATTTTTTCGGACAAAGTAGGAATCATCCCAACAGATATTTTAACCAAAACCGAACTTAACCTAATCACAGACTTTAACAACTATACAAACATTATATATATATATATATATATATATATATATATATATATATATATATATATAATATATATATATATATATATATATATATATATATATATATATATATATATATATATATATATATATATATATATATATATATATATATATATATATATATATATATATATATATATATATATATATATATATATATATATATATATATATATATATATATATATACTTATATATATATATATATATATATATATATATATATATATATATATATATATATATATATATATATATATATATATATATATATATATATATATATATATATATATATATATATATATATATATATCTATATATATATATATATATATATATATATATATATATATATATATATATATATATATATATATATATATATATATATATATATATATATATATATATATATATATATATATATATATATATATATATATATATATATATATATATATATATATATATATATATATATATATATATATATATATATATATATATATATATATATATATATATATATATATATATATATATATATATATATATATATATATATATATATATATATATATATATATATATATATATATATATATATATATATATATATATATATATATATATATATATATATATATATATATATATATATATATATATATATATATATATATATATATATATATATATATATATATATATATATATATATATATATATATATATATATATATATATATATATATATATATATATATATATATATATATATATATATATATATATATATATATATATATATATATATATATATATATATATATATATATATATATATATATATATATATATATATATATATATATATATATATATATATATATATATATATATATATATATATATATATATATATATATATATATATGTATATATATCTGTACATATAATAAAACTGTAAAAAGGCGTGTCAGTACATGAAATATTTTTTGAAAATTTTTATGGTGGCGTAAACAGTAATCAATGTAGAGAACAAAAAACCAAATTTTGGAATTTTTGTCTGTCTGTCTGTCTGTCTGTCTGTCCGAACACGCTTCACGCAAAACCACTGAAGCGACTTTAATGAAATTTTTTATAGAGTTACTTTAGTGTCCTGATTCCAACATAGGTTACTTTTTACCGCGATAAAATATCTTATTTCTACGTTAAAATAGAAAAATAATTAATTATACCCAATTCTACTTATATAAATGTTGTTGGAAATGAGAAAGATGTTTTTCTTTTTTTAACGTTGGTAGCACTGTTTATTTTGCATAACGGGAATATTAAAAGCTATGTAAAGAACGTTATATTATATTTTACAGACACCTTATAGTCATAAAGCGAACTTTAAGCGCCCGAAGCGGGCGGGCACATCTAGTGAAAAATAAAACCAAAATTAAACCTTTAAGAAATTTATTATTTGACATATTGTCATAATTTTATTTTAAATGAAATTTATTTGCTGGAGTTTAAGCAATTGTCTGTATGCAACATTTCGTTGGTGCTTTACGAACTCATCAATAGATTTCAAACACAATTTTGAACAGTTACAAACCCTTTATCTTAATTGTTCTGTGTTACATCGAAAATCATGGTCTAAAATTTCAAACCTTTATCATAAAGATTGGGGAATCTTAATAACGAAAATAAATAGACTTTACTTCAGTCACTTGAAGTATTTTATTTAGTTTTTTCTCTCTGCAATAAAGTTTAAAAAAGGGTAGTTACGTGATTTTGCATTTGACTACCGATATATTGATTTTTAAAACTATGCTTAACGTTTCTATAACTGTGCTTTAAAAAATCAAAGAATTTAAAACAGAGATGTTTTCAAACTCGGCTTTCGTTTGAGTGTAATTTTGCTGATGTATATAGTTTCAGGATAACTTACTGGTATTGTCAAACTGCAAAGGTCTATATCATGCCTTGAGGACAAAACATTGAAAAAATAATGCTTAAAGCGGAAATGGCATGAATTGTCAAATAATTACAAAATTTATAACTGGTTATAGCTCGCTAAAACTGCAAGCAATGCCAAAAACTTGTGAAAGATCGTGAAAATTCGCTAAAACTTGCTAAAATTTTAAAGACCGCAGAGGCAATATTGAGTGAAAGTCACTAAAAATGTAAGAAAGCCAAAAGCTTTTAAAAAAAATCACATCCATCGCGAAAATATCGAAAATTCGCTAAAAATTTCAAAGTTTAAAACATGGCATAATATTGGTTATAAATCGCGAAAACTGTAAGGAATGCCAAAAATGCGGTAAAAATCTCAAAAACTTGATAACAGTGGAATAATAGCGAGGTTTAATATTGTTTAAAATTCGTGAAAACTGTAAATATGCTGAAAACTTGCACAAAGCTGCTTTTAACGCGAACATTGCAAAAATTCGTTAGAAGTTACACAATCGGAAGCAAACTCTAAAATTTACTAGATATCGGTAAAACTGATAAAAATAGAAACACTGAAAGAATGTGAAAAACTCGCCAATGTAATGTAATGTCTAGTAAACGTTCTTTTTGTTTAGTTTTGATATTATAATAAACCCGCATCACGGCAACGTAAATTTGCTGATTTTTGGATTGAACATTAGAAAAAAATTTTAAGTCTTTTCTTTAAGTTGTTTTTCTCAAAATAAACTTTTTTATTTTAAATATTTGTTTATTTTTACAGTTTAATATATTTTTTGAACTTCAATAATAAGTATTTTAGAAACAAGCTAAATAAAATTCATATAGAATCACCCTAACTGATTATTTTTCCAAAAGGAGTTTTTGCATAAATATTTTGATAGTTCAATTTACCGAAAATAATAAATTGATTTTGTATGAACAACGTTAGGAGATTCTGTGACTTTTTTTTGCAAAAATTAACAGTTTTTTAGGAAAAAAATTTTTTTTTTTAAATTTTAAAGTTTTCATTATACAAACATTTTTGCGAAAAAGTAAATTTTTCGGAAAAAAAATCACAGTGTCGTGTTATGTTGTGTTGTTTAACCGATTTAAATTCGAAATTTTTCGCAAAATTACAAAACTATGATTTTACATTACTTTAACATATAACTTGTAAATCGCGAATGTCGCGAATACTAGCGCTAACTTCGATAAATCAGCGTACTCGGATTATCTTTACTAGTAGGGGGCGCAGAAGAAGTACTTTTAATTATAGATCAAAGGAAATAAACTTTTAAGAAAATTCCCCAAAAAAACCCAAATGTATTTTTTAAATAACCCCAATGAAAACCCCAAGCCCCAAATGAAAATTTTCATTCTTTTTATACCCTTCACCAAAAATGGTAAGGGTATATATAGGTTTGTCATTCCGTTTGTAATTTCTACAGTAATCACTTGCGACCCCATAAAGTATATATATTCGTAATCCTTATAAAAATCTAAGTCGATTTAGCGGTGACCGTCTGTCCGTCTTTCTGACCGATGTTGATACCTTTCAGAGGTCCTAGAAGACTTGTGGACCTAAATGTTGAAGTCGCATGACTGGCTTTACCTGAAGATTTTTGCATGTGAAATTCAGGTAAATCGGTTCATATATAACAGAGATATACTACTTTGTTCCCATTTTCATGTGTTTGTGAATTTATATAGCCCTATACGTCTGGCAGTACTCTACACTCAATTTATCTGTCAAATTCAGCTCTGAGAAGCTTCTTGTAAAGAATCATCGAAATCGGTCCATAAATGGCTGAGATATGGACAAAATAAAAATGTGTACTATGTATATCATATATATTTTAAAAATTTTGTAAAAAGAACTAGTATCGAACACATCACCTTCTGCACGCCAGCCTGACCACTTACTCGTCCATCAACGAGCTCATTTGCGAAATAGTGTATGTTCTTGTGTTTTGTACTAATACATTATTCGTAATAGAAAGTGTTCTTAGATTTGCTGTACGTCGTGTGTTTGTTGTAATTTTACCCTTTTTGTATTGTTGTAATTAATTTTCATACATTATTATTATAATTATTATTATTATTATTTTATTATTATTATTATTATTATTATTATGTATTAGTTTTCGATGCGATGTCCATCATTCACAAGCTTCTTACTCGTGAACCGTAATAGTTAGAGACCGGAAATTTTCAGAGGATATCAATAATTAAGGTTACCGCAACAACTAAACAGTCAAAATAAAATAGTGATAATAAAAAACAGGTAATACTGATTCGGCTCTCCCTCTACACCAGAGAGGCTTAGTTAAATGATTGGTAATTTGAGCGTATATAAGCTAAACATATTGTTACGAAATAAAAATGCAGATTCAAATGTAACGACACAAACTGACAACCCGATCATTATCTGCTTTATACCCCTAAATCACTGTAATAAAATCAAAACCTGGCAACCAAGTACCACAATTAAACTTGGCATCACTCGACAACTGCCAATAGAATTCAAAATAACGGAAAATGGAAGTTTCCGGAATCTTCAGGAAACGGTAGCTAGAACTTTCAAGACTATTCGAGACTGCTTAATCGCAATTACAAACAGTGACATTAAACTTAAACTGCAAGAGATGTAGACTTGATGACAGCATAATTTGCTTAAGTTGCGAACATTAGAGTATGTGTGTGTGCGAAGATAAACAAACAGAAGAAAAATCTCATGCATCTACACACGCACATACACTACACTATAGCAAGACCAAATGATCATGCCGTATACTTAAAGATAAAAAGAGACAACTACATTCCAGAAAGTTAGCGAAGTTACCAGAAGGTTTTATAATTTACTATATAAGGGGAGGCTGCCAGACGACAGAGAATAAGTGTGTTTTTAAACTTAGACGAGTAAACATCGCCAAGAATAGTTAGTGTGTACATCGCGTTTAGTTGTACGTGTTTTTAAAGTAATAAATAAAGTGTTACTGAGAATTTATTTGTAAAATAAATATCCGTGTTTTATTTTATTGCAATTCAACGAATCCTGTGAAAATAATAAAACCGTTTTTATGTAAAGGACTAAAAACGTAACAATTGGTGTCAGAAGTGGGATTGCAAAATAAAATAAAAAGGACATTATTAATTAATAAAAAAAAAGGACATTATTAATTAATAAAAAGGACATTAATAATAATAAAAAGGACATTAATAAAAAAAAAAACATTATTAATTAAAATAAAAATTACAAAAGGACATTAAAAAAAAAAATAGAAGCCATGAAGTTTGAAGAGCTAAAAGTTGAGCAGCTAAAAAAAGAGCTGAGTAAGCTGGAACTGCCAACAACAGGCAATAAAGTGGAACTTCAGAAGAGGCTGATAGATGAGTTCAAGCAGCGTGGCATCGACATCGGGACATACGAATTTGAGGATAAAGAGGAAATAGAGGTATGTACTCGTGCCACGACAAGCAACATGGATTTAAGCACAATGTTCGCCGCTATGATGGAAAAATTTCAAGAAGTTAAAGAAACATCTAGAGGTAACAATGAGAGAATGCTGGCTGCAGTTCAAGAAACATCTAGAGCTAACAACGAGCGACTGCTAGCTGAAGTTAAGGCTGAAGTTCAGGAAATATCTAAGGCCACAAATGAGAAGCTAGTGGAAATTTCTGAGGTCATAAATAGAAGAGTAGATGGCATTGAGGTACAAGTCATCAAATTTGACGAGAAACTCTCAGAACTAGAGAATAAACTTCATAGCCTAGAAATTGGTGGCGTCGAAGTGCATGTAAAAGATGTGGACGAGAAATTACATGAACTGGAAGCAAAAATTGTTACTCTTCAGTGTCAAGGAGGGCCAGTGAGAGTTATTCCAGAGGCTTCCAGCAGAGTAAAGACGCCTTGTTTCGATGGCAGCGCACCTTTGAACATCTTCAAGTTCCAGTTCGAAACAGTTGCCAGCAAAAATGGTTGGAACAGTGAAGAAAAGGCCATAGAGCTGATTTTGGCCTTAAAAGGAGCCGCAGCAGAAGTACTTGAAACCGTACCAGGGAGCTGCAGAAATAATTTTGATGACATAATGGCGGCACTGCAGCGGAAATATGGTGGCGAACATAAGCGAGATATATACCGCATGGAATTGCGATGTAGAGGACAAAAGCCCAATGAGTCTCTACAAGATTTCGCAATGGAAATTGAGCGGTTAGTGCAGCTTACGTATCCAGGTGAAAACCACCCATTCCTGGATCATGTCAAAACAGAGGCGTTTGTTAATGGCATCCGTGATCCTGACATCAAGCTTGCAGTGTGTGCTACACAAAAGGCTACATTCGCAGAAATGGTTTCATTTGCACTAGCTCAGGAGACTGCTAGGGTGATTTGGAAGCCACAGGTGTGCAAGGTGCGGAACGTGGAGGTCATTGCCGAAAATGAGAGTGATCTAGTCTCTAGCATCAAGGAGGCAGTGAGACAAGCATTGGCGGAGAAGGACGGCAAAGTAAAAGCTAAGTGTTATAACTGCGGCAAAGTTGGCCACTTCCAGCGCAACTGCAAGGCGCCAAGAAAAAGAGCCAGATCTGTTTCGCCACCAAGGAATAGTAAACGGGTGAACCAACAAACAACACAAGAGTCCCCGTTAAACTAAAACGAGCTAGCACTAAGGGGCAAGAGCTAGCTCCCACAAACGACGGCCCCACAATCTCCATATCAGTAATGCAGCAGAAAAATAGCAACCTTACTGCATGTGGATACATCAACGGCGAAAAGCACATCTTCACCATAGACACAGGAGCGTCGCAGTCAATAATCAGGCCCGATATAGTGAAGGGGAAGTGTGAACCTTTAAGGAATATAAGACTACGTACAGCTACTGGGGAGCCTGCCACTGTCTACGGTAAGACTGAAGCGAAGGTGACTATAGCCAATATAAGCGTGAAACATGTGTTTATCGTTGCCGATATTGTTGACGAGGTTATTATTGGAGCCGATTTTATGATAAACCATGGCATCAACCTGCATATGGGGCAACAAGTGATGATTTGGCGTAATGTTGAAATACCGCTTGATGTTGGATATGACAATCAAACGCACGTAAGGAAACTAGTTGCTATTGAAAACCAGACGATACCACCGCAGTCTGAATCAGTAATATGGGCACGCATGGAGGGAGATTGTGAGGACAATCGGTTGTGGGTAGTAGAACCAACAGAAATTAAGAGCGAGCTATTAACAGCAAAAGCCCTCGTAAAAACTTGCAAAGGAGGAAAGATCCCTATAAGAGTACTTAATTTATCAGGCAACAAAAAAGTCGTCAGCGGAAATTCTGCTATAGGCCAATGTACTCCACCAGAGGCAATAATAAACTGCGAGCGAAAGTCTGAACCAGCCAATATGTCCGCAAAAGAGCGTGAACAATTTGAAGAACACGTGGGGAAATGGGTAGCAGAATTAGCAGCTCCTGATAGAAATAAAGCTAAACAGCTGCTAAAAAGGCACACCAGCGTCTTCGCCTTGAAAGATCAAAGCCAAGGGAGAACGGCAATAGTGAAACATGAAATAAATACAGGCGAAGCGAGGCCGATCAAACAGCCACCCAGAAGTGTACCCCTAGCAAAACGGAATGAGGTAAAAGAACTTGTTCATGAAATGGAGCGGAGTGGTGTAATCGAGCCATCTTCAAGTCCTTGGAGTTCGCCCGTTGTCTTAGTCAAAAAGAAGGATGGCAGTACGAGATTCTGCGTTGACTACAGAAAGCTCAATGACGTTACTAAGAAGGACAGTTATCCACTACCAAGAATTGACGACACCTTAGACACGCTGGCTGGAACGAAATGGTTCTCCACGTTAGACCTACAAAGCGGATATTGGCAGGTGGAGATTGCAGAGAAAGATAAGGAGAAAACTGCTTTTAGCGCGAGCGATGGATTATGGCAGTTTAAAGTTATGCCATTCGGGCTCTGCAATGCTCCAGCTACTTTTGAACGCCTAATGGAACGAGTGCTGAAAGGACTTCACTGGAAGACTTGCTTGGTGTACCTTGATGACATCGTCGTGATGGGAAAGACTTTTGATGAGCACCTCAAAAATTTGGCGGAGGTTCTTCAACGCATATCATCAGCTGGTTTAAAACTTAGCGTGAAGAAATGTGCATTGTTCCAGAGAGAAGTAAAGTATTTGGGCCATCGAGTTACAGCAGACGGAATCTCAACGGATGAAGATAAAATACGAGCAGTAAAGGACTGGCCTCGTCCGAAAAATCTTCATGAACTGCGCAGCTTTCTGGGCCTTTGTACCTACTACAGACGCTTTGTACCAAATTTTGCCAACGTCGCTGCAAGCTTACATGAGCTGACCAAGAAGTCGAGGCCGTATCACTGGGGCGAACAGCAGGAGAATGCGTTCCAGACACTAAAGGATTTACTGAGTACGTCACCAGTACTAGCCTACCCCATAGCTGGAGAAAAATTTTTGCTTGATACCGATGCGAGCGGCTATGGCATAGGAGGTGTGTTGTCGCAAGTTGTCAATGGCACAGAAAAAGTGATAGGCTATTATAGCCGTATACTCTCAAAGCCTGAGAGAAACTACTGTGTGACACGACGTGAGCTTTTGGCAGTGTTGGAGTGCATAAAACACTACCATAAGTACCTGTATGGTCAACACTTTACGCTGAGGACCGACCATTCTGCATTGAGATGGCTGTTGCAGTTTAAAAATCCTGAAGGGCAGCTAGCGCGCTGGATTGAACGTCTTCAAAGCTACGACTTCAGCATAGAGCATAGAAGGGGCGTAAAGCATAACAATGCAGATGCTTTATCGCGACGGCCCTGCAGCTTGGAGTGCAGACATTGTGTTAAGGCCGAAAAGAAGGAATGTGTTATTGATGTTCGGCTAACGCACATCGATTCCGATGAGGACTGGTCAGGGGCACAGAGAAACGACACCATATTGGCGACAATTATAGCAGCCAAAGAGGAAAATAGAAGACCTGCTCGCAATGTAATATCAGCTGAAAGCCCACTTGTGAAATGTTATTGGGCTCAGTGGAATAGCCTGAAGCTGATAAACGGGTGCTTGTACCGCGTATGGGAAAGTGCAGATGGTAAAATGGCTTCCAACCTAATAGTTGTGCCATCCTCCAAGGTGAATAAAGTTTTGCACGAGTTCCACAATGGTCCTAGTGGCGGTCATCTGGGAGTGACAAAAACGCTGGAGAAGCTAAAACAGCGTTTTTATTGGGTTGGGTGTCAACAAGCCGTAGCCGACTGGATAGCAAACTGCCCACAGTGCATCGCAGCAAAAGGACCAGCAAGAAAAAGTCGAGGACAGCTGCAACAGTACAACTCAGGTGCACCATTTGAGCGGATAGCAATGGATATAGCAGGTCCTTTTCCCGTCAGCGACGCCGGGAATCGCTATGTTCTTGTGGTGATGGACTATTTTAGTAAATGGCCAGAAGTATATGCCATACCCAATCAAGAAGCAAAGACAGTTGTGAATGTATTTGTCAACAACTGGGTATGTCGCTATGGTGTTCCAATAGAATTACATTCTGACCAAGGTAGAAACTTCGAGTCTGCTATATTCCGGGAAATGTGCGAATTATATGGGATAAAGAAAACAAGAACGACGCCGCTGCACCCACAGTCCGATGGCATGGTAGAAAGATTTAATCGCACTCTAGAGGAGTACCTGCGAAAAGTGGTAAGCGCGCATCAAGGGACTGGGACGAGCACATTCCCAAATTTTTGTTGGCATATAGGTCAGCTGTACATGACTCGACATCACGAACACCTGCTAAAATTGTCTTCGGGACGGAATTAAAATTGCCTGGTGATTTGGAATTTGGCGTTAAGCCTACACCAACAAGTGAAGAAGGCACCAGCTCTTCCCAAGAGCAAGAAAATTTAAATGAGCTACATGAATTTGTACGCAACCGAATTAGAATGGCCAGTGACAAGATGAAGGCTAGATATGACCGAGCTGCAAATTCTGAGGGATTCAATGAGGGTCAATTGGTTCTACTTTACAACCCACAACGAAAGAAGGGATTGTCTCCAAAATTGCAGACTCATTGGGATGGACCGTATAAGGTTATTAAAAGGTTGAACGATGTCGTCTATAGGATACAGAAGTACAACAGCCCAAGGTCCAAAATGAAAATCGTACACCTGGAACGACTGGCGCACTATGGAAAAGGTGATTGTGTGCCTATTCGGGACGAACAGGCTTAAGTGGGCGGCAGTGTTACGAAATAAAAATGCAGATTCAAATGTAACGACACAAACTGACAACCCGATCATTATCTGCTTTATACCCCTAAATCACTGTAATAAAATCAAAACCTGGCAACCAAGTACCACAATTAAACTTGGCATCACTCGACAACTGCCAATAGAATTCAAAATAACGGAAAATGGAAGTTTCCGGAATCTTCAGGAAACGGTAGCTAGAACTTTCAAGACTATTCGAGACTGCTTAATCGCAATTACAAACAGTGACATTAAACTTAAACTGCAAGAGATGTAGACTTGATGACAGCATAATTTGCTTAAGTTGCGAACATTAGAGTATGTGTGTGTGCGAAGATAAACAAACAGAAGAAAAATCTCATGCATCTACACACGCACATACACTACACTATAGCAAGACCAAATGATCATGCCGTATACTTAAAGATAAAAAGAGACAACTACATTCCAGAAAGTTAGCGAAGTTACCAGAAGGTTTTATAATTTACTATATAAGGGGAGGCTGCCAGACGACAGAGAATAAGTGTGTTTTTAAACTTAGACGAGTAAACATCGCCAAGAATAGTTAGTGTGTACATCGCGTTTAGTTGTACGTGTTTTTAAAGTAATAAATAAAGTGTTACTGAGAATTTATTTGTAAAATAAATATCCGTGTTTTATTTTATTGCAATTCAACGAATCCTGTGAAAATAATAAAACCGTTTTTATGTAAAGGACTAAAAACGTAACAATATTTTTTGGTGCAATTACCCTTTTTTTATTTAGAAAACCAATATTTTAAAATGGTTTAAAAATTCAACTTAAAATGAACTTTTCAAAATTTTTTTTTTTATAATATACGTTGTTATCGGTTATATGCATTTCAAATTTTGAACGACTTTTGGTGCTTATAGGCGAGAAATGCATTTATAAAAACTCGCTTATATGCATCGGCAGTGCTTATAAAAAAAATTGTTTATATGCTTCAGTGGTGCATGTATAAAAAAAACTACAATTAGTAAACAAAATCCAAAATTTTGTGTTCAAAGCCTCGTACGCAGTTCCGCCTTAAATTAAAGTTCGAAATTTTGCATTTACTTCTACCTTATATGAAATCCCTGTATTAGACAAAAATATTAGTAATTTTTCACTTCAACTGGGTACTACCAAACGGAAAATAGCCTGAAAATGTTTCAGAAAAGAATTTCAGTTTGTTATCTGAATAAGACTTTGTAGAACAATATTTCATGTACCTGTGTGCTACGTTTCGTTTTTAGTTTTTCCAATTTCGCTGCAGTTTTCGAATTATCGTGGGTAAAATTTCGATTTTTTAGCAAAATTTAATAAAAAAAATTATTATGAAGAAATAAAATATGCATGAAAAGCTTAAGTCGTAAGGTTTAAAAAATGCAATAATAAAATAAATTTGTCTGTTGGTAGGGCATAGTACTATGCATAACGTATCCAAAATTTGGAGTGGGAACTCCATGGGTTAAAAAAAAACAAACATTACTTTACTAATAGGTTCTTTTCGAAGAAAAATTAATTTCAAATTTAGACAGACTTACAAATTAGTACTTTTCTAAGCAGTTTGAAGCGCTAAAAAATTGCGTGTCTTCAGATATTTCCTATTACTTGCAGATTTTTTTTACGGGCATATGTAATATTTCTACTGGGTACACCAGTATATTTCACCTTAACTGGAGAACAGTATGTCCGCTTTCGACCAACAAAACAGCAACAGATGCATGATAAAATTGCCTTCAAACTATCTTAATACAGTTACGTAAAGAAATCAGTAGTATCTTAATTATTTTCAAATTAGTATCGAAAAATATTGGTTTTTATAAAAAATTAGAAAAAAAAACTTTTTCTAAAAACTTTAATCAGATTTAATACTGCAACAACTTAAACTTTTAAATAATATTCTTAAGAACAGATGTGTTACGAATAAAATAAGTCATAAATCATGAAGATCGATGAACTAATGTCGATTTTATTCACAATTAAGTGAAGGAACTCAATTGATAAACATGAGAACTTCCATACAACACACAGACACACCTGCACAAATTAAAATTGTACTGTTGAATGGAATTGTGATTTTGCTCGATTTAAACCTTACGACTTAAGCTTTTCATACATATATTATTTGTTCAAATCGCATTATTGGTTGTAAAGCCATATTTATTTCAATATGAGGTATTTTATTAAATTTGTCTAAAAAATAGAACTTTGACCCACGATAATTCGAAAGCTGCTAAGAAATTATAAAAACTAAAAACGACACATAGCACGCAGGTACGTGAAATATTGGTCTACAAAGTCTTGTTCAGATCCGTTAACATGCATGCGGCAACCGATTCGAAAATTTTTGGAATTAGTCACGTACTTATCATTAAATTGGGAAAGAGTTTTTTGTTTGCTGTTGAAAAATTGGTGCACAAATTTTAATTTTTGGAAAAGGTATTTAACATGTACCATGCATATATGAGTATTTTTTTTAATACATTTTGAAAAGATTTACATTTCTTTGCGGTGCATAAAAGCGAGAAATGCATATAAGCGAAAGGCAAATACAAAAAATATTTACGTTTTTATTAATTCCAATAGAAAATTGCTCATGTTACGATGCGTATAATCGTGAAATGCAAATAACCGACGTGCATATAAGCGATAAATACTGTACCTACAATTATATTATATATATGTAAAAAAATAGGAATAGTTCTCTTCAAAGTTATTTTTCATAATTAAAACTAAAATTAAAGATTTTTAACCGGACTTTTAACCGGTTTTATATACATATTTGCAAAAAATTTTTACGTAATTCCGACCTATTTGCAAAATATTTAACCAGAATATTTATTACGGTTTTATGGACGATAAAAAAACTATAAAGAAAAAAAATTTTGTTCTTCTCCCTTTCATCAAAAACAATAATAATATTGAAGTTTTAAATTCGATTTGTTCTTTTTAATTTTTAAGTTAATTTCTTTATTTTGTTGTCTTTACTCAAATATTAGAAGATTGCGATTTTTACTTTATTAGAAAAAATTTAGGCCCTAATGGTGTAAATCACTTCATTAAATTGAAATTTATATATACTGAAAATAAGCCATGCAACATTTTACGAAAAAAACTTCCGTAGTGACTTTCGTAAAAAAATACACTCCAAAGAAGTCATGAAAATGTAGAGTTTGCGATCCGGAAGTAGTGCAAATTTCGAACATTTCTAATGACTATTACATAGGGTTGTCATATCAAGAAGTTCTCTGTTTCGGTACAGAAGCACTGAATTGGGAGCGATGTATAGGAAAATTTCCTTTTTTGCGTTCTATAATATTTTTCTACAGGAAAAAGACTAAAAATTTACATATTTTCGCAACTTGTTTCTTTTTGTAACGCAAAACACTGTTTTCTTGTATATTTAATTAAATAACTTTTACTTTTTAGACGAAAATTAGTTCATAAATTTCTTTATAAAATCGATTTTTCCAAAACCTTGGTGAATTTTTTCTAAAACTGTAAAGGAATTGCAACTTTTTATGTGACTAAAATAAATTTTAATATACATACATACTTGCGTTTGCTGAGTAAGAATATATTAGTAGATCATGTTGTTGTTGGTTTAAGAAAAAGTTTTCCAATAGCACAAATACCATAATTATATATATAAATTCCTGTTGTTCCTATAAGGAGCATAGGGCCGTAACTAGTTCGTTCCACTCGGATCTGTCGGATGCAATGGTTTCAGTTTCCCTCTAGCTTTTACGAACTTTCGTCAATTCCGCATCAATCTGCCGCTTCCATGTATGAGCAGGTCGTCCTCTACGCCTGCTTCCCTGGGGATTCCATTCGATTGCCTGCTTGGCAATATCATTATCATCTTTACGAAGTTATAACGAACGCTAAAGTTAAGTCCCACTTCAAGAGCTCTTGCTACTCAATTTCCGGCCGTGCTCAGGGATATTAGGGGGGATCTTTGCTCAATGAAGATGAAACGGTTCATTACAGGAAAAATAAAAATTATAAGTAGCAAACTAGTATTTGAGACGATTACGAACAAAAAGAAGAATAAACAGAAATAAAGAAAAAGATAATAAAGGAATGTAAGTTCGATGTAGATGAAAGAGGAACTAGATGATGTTCGCCCATTTTCATTCTCTACCCTCCCATGACCTATGCTATTCGGTACCTATATTCAGAAAAGCCCACTAAAATCTGTATCTACAACTACCTACATGTTTCGCGAAATAATTAAGAAGGAAAGTTTAAAATTCCATTAAAAGAAAACAAGTTTATTTCAGAATAAAACATAATTACTATAGATTAATAATACCGTCATTAAAAAAAATATAAATACACAAATTAAAACTGATTAAAAACATGAATAATTATCATCACAAGATCGATTTAAAAAAAGTATATAATAATTTCCGAAGAAATTAGTTATTAATATTCACGATAAAAATTAATGTAGGGTACTTTGTCAGTGTATAAAAAATAATATTATATTTTATGTAATAGAAAGTTGATGAAATTTAACTTTCAAAATAAAATTCTGGCATGTTTAATAATGAATGTTAAGAACAGAAAATAGAATGACAAATTTTAATAAAAGTGTTTATATATCTGTTAAAAATTATGTTTGTATGTAATGTTATAGATGTTAGAATTTGAAAAATTTTATTTATTTTTATTTTAAGTATATTTCATAATAACACAAATCTGTTATCAACATACATCTGTTAAAATCAGATGCCTAACTAAAATATGTTAAATTTGAATTATGTTAATCGATATTTTTTTTCTTTTAATTATTGTCACAGAACTGAAAGTTATTAAGTGGACCTAAAATTTTTATATATTTGTGTTATTAGTGCAATATAGTTAATATATGTTCCGTCTATGATAAACGTATTATAATTTTAGACATTTATTTTATGAAACACTCACCATTTTCAAATCCCACGAAGACTGCAGGCCTGTAGTCAGGTTCTTGGGTTTAATAGGCTTGATAAGGAAAATTATGTATTTTATTTATGTATGTTCATAGGAACCGATTTCAAATATTAGACAAAAACTAAAAATTCATATTAAGTGTTGTGTATGTGTTAAAATGTATGTATATATGTCAGTGTATTTAAAAATAATTTTACGTTAAGTTTAAAATGAATTTAGTAATTAAGGAAAATGTGCAATTAAAGAGATTAAAGTTAAAAGGTAGTTTAAGATATTGGTTATATGTATATTTTCCGAACAGTCCGTATTATTAATCAGGAACTTCTGACATCTAACGATATTTTCTTGTTGAAGGCTTTCTTGATTATTGTTAGGATATGTTACAGGAACAAAACTCAATTTCTCAGCCGCCAGCTATCACTTCTACTTCTTATTTAGGCACTAATGTCACCAACCAAATTTATTATTTTGTTAGTGAATCGTTATTGAAATGGAGGAATTTTTCAGGCTTTTCTTCGTGAGGACAATTAACCTTTTTTTAACATAAATTTGTTGACAAATTTAGTACGATCAAATTCTGGTTATTTCGTATTTTCTTCCAATTGATATGATCAAAATCCTGACTTCTTATGTGCAAAAATTGTTTCTGGTTTTCTTGAATAGTTTCAAGCTTAAATTCGTGGAAAAATAATTATTCTGTATTTTATCCAGCCAGTTTTATATTTTTCCGATTTTTTCCCTCTGCTTCCCCAAAATTTTCAAACGTATTTCAAAGACTATCAAAATTTTCTGTTTTATATTTCGAAGCCAATTTAGTTTTTTTCAAAAAAAATATCAAATCAATTTTAAAAATTAAAATTCGATATATCAAGTCAAATTACCCAGGTAGCAAAACAATTCATAATTACAGTATTAAAGACGACCTCACAAAACAGAAACTGTATAAGTTTTGCAAAGGAAAAACGATAAACTGGTTCTGTAAAGGGCGTAGTGAAGTTTTAATGTGCAATTGACAACCATCGATAACAAGTCTGTTACGTCCAAATATCCTTGGTGTGATATACGCCTTTTCCTCCTCCATTTATGTCTTGCAACTCATAGTTTACTTGGCCCAATCTCCGAATAATTATAGCTCTTACCCCAACAGGAGCCAACTTCGAATTAAAATGCCCAATCTTCGAGCTCTGAGTAAAATTCCTACTAATGACTTGCTGACCAATAATGTAGTTCCTGGCACGAGATCGCAGATTATAAGAGCGTGCATTCTTTTCGTAAGCTTTCTGCATATATTCACGTATAGTGTCCCGAATCAAAGAGATTCTATCCTTCCGTTCCAAACGTATGTCCGAGTCATTTATAATGTCTAGATTCCGTAAAAGTTTGTAGTCTGCACCATGTGAAACCATAGTCTGTCCGAATAATACCTGATATGGTGTCCTACCTAAGGATTGGTGTACGCTATTTCTTAGTGCACAGTTAATGCTGCTAATGTACTGGTCCCAATTCCGCTGATTATCTCGAACATAAGTCCGTAACGCTTCATTTATGGAACGGTTGACGCGTTCACTGGCATTAGCCTGAGGACTGTATACAGCAGTCAACCTATGTTGTATCCCGTGTTCCTTCAAGAAGTTCTCGAAATCCTTGCTCTTAAATTGAGATCCGTTATCGGACACCAAAACTTCGGGCACACCATAGCAGTCAAATATTTCGGTCTGTAAGTATGTTATAATGTCCTTTGATATAAATTTCTTTAAAGGTCTTAAAAACGTGAATTTGGAAAAGTGATCAAGAACAATTAAAATCCCTATATTTGAAGTTTTCGTCCTTGGTAAAGGTCCTATTAGGTCAATGTACAGCCTTTGAAACGGTCTGTCTGTCTTTACCATTTGTCGAAGTGGAGGTCTCAATACAATTCGCAATTTAAAATATAGTCTTTTACGTCAGTTACCAGTCGTGGCCAATAAAAATAGCGTCTTATTCTCTCCAATGTCTTTGTTATCCCACCGTGTGATGACTTCGGAACATCGTGGGTTGAATAAATAATTTTGCGTCTGAGTCCTGTTGGCACTAAAAGTTTCCATAAATCGGATTCATCAGTCGACCCAGTAGAAAAGTCTGTCCTTTTGTAAACGTACTTGTCAATTACCCTAAAGTCCGGCAAATTAGAGTTCCTGATGTTCTCACGCAATTCAACATAATCGTCAGAGTCAAATTCTTCCGAATCAAGATCGATTGTTGACATTTAGAATATCAATTAAATTTATGAAATCCTCGCCCTCATGAATCCGCGATAATGCGTCAGGAACGACATTGTCTTTACCCTTTCGATGTTCAATAGAAAAATAGAATCCCTGTAGCTTCAATGACCACCTAGCCAATCGCCCTGACAAATCGCGCTGATTCATAAGCCATTTCAGGCTGGCGTGATCTGTAATCACCTTGAATTCTTGTCCCTCAATATATGGTCAAAATTTGTTTACGGCTAACAAAACTGCCAAACATTCAAGTTCAGTGATGCTGTAATTTTGCTGAGCCTTGTTCAATTTCTGAGACATATAGGCAATCGGTTGTTCTGTACCTTTCTCATCTTCCTGCGCCAATACTGCTCCCACTCAGCAAGTGCTTGCATCACATTGCAATACAAACGCCTTTTTGTAGTTCGGGTGAATTAGCAGTGGAGCAGATGTCAACCTAATCTTTAGTTCGTCAAAAGATTCATGAGCCTGGACAGTCCATACAAAAATTTTCTTCTTCGTCAAGAGTTCCGTCAGTGCAAAAGTCACAGTAGAATAGTCTTTAATAAATCTTCGATACCAACCAGTCATCCCTAAAAATCTGCGTAAATGTCGTATTGATTTTGGTACCGGAAAGTCACGTATGGCCCTAACTTTGTCCTCGTCCACCTGTAAATTTCCGTTTCCTACCACATATCCGAGGTACTTCACCTTATTTAAAGCAAAACTACTTTTCTGTACATTTATAGTTAAACCTGCTTTTCTAAGTTGGCTTGCCACCTCGAGTAAGTGTGTTACGTGTTCGTCAAAGTTTTGTGAAACAATTAAAAGGTCGTCTAAGTAGACAAATACGTGTGTCCTTAAATTATACGGAATTACAGCGTCCATTAGTCGGCACAACGTTTGCGGTGCATTACAAAGTGCAAACGGCATTCTGTTAAACTGGTACAGTGGCCGATTAGGGACTGTAAAAGCGGTCTTTGGTTTAGAACTTTCCTCAAGTTTAATTTGCCAAAAGGCATCTTTTAAATCTATTTTTGAAATGCAGTAAACTGGAGGAAGCCTTGATATATGTCCGTCAATGTTTGGTATCGGATAAGCGTCCTTTACTGTCACGGAGTTCAATTTCCTGCTGTCAACACACAGTCTTACTTTACCAGGCTTAACTACAACTACAGTCGGTGAAGACCAAGGCGAACTTGGTGCCTCCTCTATAACTCCGAGTGAGAGCATCCGATCTATTTCACCACACAAAACTTTTTCGACACCTGGCGAAATCGGGTAGTACCGTTGTTTAATAGGCTTTGCATCCCCTGTATCAATATGGTGTTGGATCAGTGTTGTACAGCCCAACCCTTCAACTTCGGAATTAGGAAACATCGAAATAATTTTGTTAAGTCTTTGTCTTTGTTCGTATGTCAGATTTAATTTGTCAGGGTCAGTCTCAGTGTCAGTAGAGTCAATCTCGCCGATAGTCGGAGTTGAAATTTTCAGTCCAAAAACGGACCAAAAGTCATATCCACATATTATATCCTGTGTAATTGTCGGAACTACAATAAAGTCAAAGTTGCCTGTCTGTCCATTAAACGTAATGTCTACTGTCACTGTTCCAATTATAGTCTGTTTTTGTCCATTTGCTGTTCGTACATTGCCCATACGTCTACGAAAACTACACATCTCCTGAACCCTTATTGCTAACTCACCACCAATGACACTTTTATTTGCCCCACTTTCAAGCAAGGCATAATAAAATATACCATCGATTTTAAGCTTAGCATACGGTCTATTATCAAAATCTCTTTCAACAATAGAAGATATTATAAAATTCTTAAACGTTTTAAGTTGACGATAATATTCTTGAATTCGTCTGGCCGATCTTAACTTTCTTTTTGGATATTCAAATATCCTAGCACGAGCCTTATTATATTCCCTTAACGTGATAAGGTCTTAATAATGGATGCATGATGTTGTCTGTATCAATGTCGTCAGAATTATTTTTATCCGTAATGTATATATTATTCATCTTGGATGCCCGCTCTATTTCCGACGGACATCCCTCTGCTCGTTTCCCAACTTCCGGGTACAGTTGGGACATTTGGGCTTAAAGGTATCCTTAATACCACATCCGTAGCAAAATATCCGTCTTGTTTCCATGCAGTCGAAAAAGGTGTGACCTATCTTCTCACAATTCCAACATTTAATATTTTGCTTAACGGAGCAAATTTCATCGTTATTGTCAATATCATTAAAATTGCTATCATCTACTTCTGTTTCCTGTTCCAGCAACTCTGACACGCGTGTTGATTTATGAGATTCTTCTTTCAATTCCCTGACAAATCTCTCATGTTTCTTAACCTCCTGTCGAAGTTGAGATACAGTGGAGATTTCCAAATGAATTAATTCATGACGAGTCTCATTTCGCAAATTCCTGAATAACGTCTCACATAAATCGCGGTCAGAAATTGGTAACTCTAATTTGTCAGTTAAAGCCGAAATATTGTCTAAATAAACGTCAAAAGTCTCGTTCGGTTTCTGTTTACGTCGTCGAATGTCATTCAAAATGTCGTAGTCTTTGAAATCTGCCTTATATTTGTCACGTAAAGAATTCGTTAGTGCAATCCATTCAACTTCATCCTGTTCACGACGATAACGCCAAAACCAATCTAAGGCTTTTCCCTCAAATAAAGTATGGGCATGATCACACAGAACTTTGAAGTCGCCATTCAAAGTCTTAACCGTAAGAATATTTACACGATAAATAGACTCACTAACTGGCATTTTATTATCGTGTCCGCTAAATCTAATTTGCCAATTACGAATAATATTCGAAATCTTATCCGTTGGTAACCCGTTCTGTAAAGGATTATTGCTTGAATTGCGAGGTCTATTCGGAAAATTGTTTAAAGAAAAATCAGGTGGGTTGTTTCTAGAAGAACGATTCTCATTTGTAATACAAGACATATTTTGAAATTCATTGCAAATGAAACTTTGCATTTCCCTCCGAAAAGATTCCATAGAATCTGAAACCATCTGCCGTATTCGAGAATCGTCTTGACTAGCTAACTGTGAAGTGGCAGGTTGAATTGTTGTGTTTGTTGTGGGTTGATCTGTTTTACGGGATGTTGTCTTACGACGAGCACCCTGAGTAATTGGAGTTGTATTGTCAGGTTCTATATTTACTGTAAAGCTACAGTTTGCAGGTTGGTCCATATTGGCCAAATTTTCTTGGCTTCTGGTCAAAACCATTTTAAAATAATTAATTGAACAATCAATAAATTATATTTCGCTACTCCATGAGGTAATTGTAGATAAGTATTTTTATATACCCCAAAAAAAATATTCAAAAACTAAAATAAAAAAAAGTAATAATAATAATAATAAAATGAAGAAGTTGAGCTAACCTTGGACTAAGTACTGTAAAGAAAAAAAAAATTCAAAACAGAAATCCTAATTAAAGGTCGCAATTAAATTAAAATACATACTCTGTAGTTTCCCTGTTAGTAAATAACCGACATAATCAGTAATAAAAATCTCAAAATTTCCACTAAGTTGCAAAAAAAAAAAAGTTTGACAAAAAAAAAAAATAATGCGTAAATATCCGTGAGTAAACTCTCGAAACAATCCAAGATTTAAAATCTCCAACGGAAAATTTTAACACAGCTAAAATGAATAGATTTCTATATAATCATAGGTTTAAGAATTCCGAAAGCCAAAAATCTAAAGTCCATTTATGATTAATATAGAGATAGAATTGAATTAAAAGAAAATTAATATTGAAAACAAAACAAAAAAAATGTAATCGAAACCACGGCATTTAAATGATGTGTGAAACCAAAGCAAGATGTTATTGAAAATATGTTTATAAACATGTACTTGTGTTCAGAAAGTAGAACTATACCGCCTCGGCCCCACGTTGGGCGCCAAATATTTTATGTAACGAACGCTAAAGTTAAGTCCCACTTCAAGAGCTCTTGCTACTCAATTTCCGGCCGTGCTCAGGGATATTAGGGGGGATCTTTGCTCAATGAAGATGAAACGGTTCATTACAGGAAAAATAAAAATTATAAGTAGCAAACTAGTATTTGAGACGATTACAAACAAAAAGAAGAATAAACAGAAATAAAGAAAAAGATAATAAAGGAATGTAAGTTCGATGTAGATGAAAGAGGAACTAGATGATGTTCGCCCATTTTCATTCTCTACCCTCCCATGACCTATGCTATTCGGTACCTATATTCAGAAAAGCCCACTAAAATCTGTATCTACAACTACCTACATGTTTCGCGAAATAATTAAGAAGGAAAGTTTAAAATTCCATTAAAAGAAAACAAGTTTATTTAAGAATAAAACATAATTACTATAGATTAATAATACCGTCATTAAAAAAAAATATAAATACACAAATTAAAAGTGATTAAAAACATGAATAATTGTCATCACAAGATGGATTTAAAAAAAAAGTATATAATAATTTCCGAAGAAATTAGTTATTAATATTCACGATAAAAATTAATGTAGGGTACTTTGTCAGCGTATAAAAAATAATATTATATTTTATGTAATAGAAAGTTGATGAAATTTAACTTTCAAAATAAAATTCTGGCATGTTTAATAATGAATGTTAAGAACAGAAAATAGAATGACAAATTTTAATAAAAGTGTTTATATATCTGTTAAAAATTGTGTTTGTATGTAATGTTATAGATGTTAGAATTTGAATAATTTTATTTATTTTTATTTTAAGTATATTTCATAATAACACAAATCTGTTATCAACATACATCTGTTAAAATCAGATGCCTAACTAAAATATGTTAAATTTGAATTCTGTTAATCGATATTTTTTTTCTTTTAATTATTGTCACAGAACTGAAAGTTATTAAGTGGACCTAAAATTTTTATATATTTGTGTTATTAGTGCAATATAGTTAATATATGTTCCGTCTATGATAAACGTATTATAATTTTAGACATTTATTTTATGAAACACTCACCATTTTCAAATCCCACGAAGACTGCAGGCCTGTAGTCAGGTTCTTGGGTTTAATAGGCTTGATAAGGAAAATTATGTATTTTATTTATGTATGTTCATAGGAACCGATTTCAAATATTAGACAAAAACTAAAAATTCATATTAAGTGTTGTGTATGTGTTAAAATGTATGTATATATGTCAGTGTATTTAAAAATAATTTTACGTTAAGTTTAAAATGAATTTAGTAATTAAGGAAAATGTGCAATTAAAGAGATTAAAGTTAAAAGGTAGTTTAAGATATTGGTTATATGTATATTTTCCGAACAGTCCGTATTATTAATCAGGAACTTCTGACATCTAACGATATTTTCTTGTTGAAGGCTTTCTTGATTATTGTTAGGATATGTTCCAGGAACAAAACTCAATTTCTCAGCCGCCAGCTATCACTTCTACTTCTTATTTAGGCACTAATGTCACCAACCAAATTTATTATTTTGTTAGTGAATCGTTATTGAAATGGAGGAATTTTTCAGGCTTTTCTTCGTGAGGACAATTAACCTTTTTTTAACATAAATTTGTTGACAAATTTAGTACGATCAAATTCTGGTTATTACGTATTTTCTTCCAATTGATATGATCAAAATCCTGACTTCTTATGTGCAAAAATTGTTTCTGGTTTTCTTGAATAGTTTCAAGCTTAAATTCGTGGAAAAATAATTATTCTGTATTTTATCCAGCCAGTTTTATATTTTTCCGATTTTTTCCCTCTGCTTCCCCAAAATTTTCAAACGTATTTCAAAGACTATAAAAATTTTCTGTTTTATATTTCGAAGCCAATTTAGTTTTTTTCAAAAAAAATATCAAATCAATTTTAAAAATTAAAATTCGATATATCAAGTCAAATTACCCAGGTAGCAAAACAATTCATAATTACAATATTAAAGACGACCTCACAAAACAGAAACTGTATAAGTTTTGCAAAGGAAAAACGATAAACTGGTTCTGTAAAGGGCGTAGTGAAGTTTTAATGTGCAATTGACAACCATCGATAACAAGTCTGTTACGTCCAAATATCCTTGGTGTGATATACGCCTTTTCCTCCTCCATTTATGTCTTGCAACTCATAGTTTACTTGGCCCAATCTCCGAATAATTATAGCTCTTACCCCAACAGGAGCCAACTTCGAATTAAAATGCCCAATCTTCGAGCTCTGAGTAAAATTCCTTCTAATGACTTGCTGACCAATAATGTAGTTCCTGGCACGAGATCGCAGATTATAAGAGCGTGCATTCTTTTCGTAAGCTTTCTGCATATATTCACGTATAGTGTCCCGAATCAAAGAGATTCTATCCTTCCGTTCCAAACGTATGTCCGAGTCATTTATAATGTCTAGATTCCGTAAAAGTTTGTAGTCTGCACCATGTGAAACCATAGTCTGTCCGAATAATACCTGATATGGTGTCCTACCTAAGGATTGGTGTACGCTATTTCTTAGTGCACAGTTAATGCTGCTAATGTACTGGTCCCAATTCCGCTGATTATCTCGAACATAAGACCGTAACGCTTCATTTATGGAACGGTTGACGCGTTCACTGGCATTAGCCTGAGGACTGTATACAGCAGTCAACCTATGTTGTATCCCGTGTTCCTTCAAGAAGTTCTCGAAATCCTTGCTCTTAAATTGAGATCCGTTATCGGACACCAAAACTTCGGGCACACCATAGCAGTCAAATATTTCGGTCTGTAAGTATGTTATAATGTCCTTTGATATAAATTTCTTTAAAGGTCTTAAAAACGTGAATTTGGAAAAGTGATCAAGAACAATTAAAATCCCTATATTTGAAGTTTTCGTCCTTGGTAAAGGTCCTATTAGGTCAATGTACAGCCTTTGAAACGGTCTGTCTGTCTGTCTTTACCATTTGTCCAAGTGGAGGTCTCAATACAATTCGCAATTTAAAATATAGTCTTTTACGTCAGTTACCAGTCGTGGCCAATAAAAATAGCGTCTTATTCTCTCCAATGTCTTTGTTATCCCACCGTGTGATGACTTCGGAACATCGTGGGTTGAATAAATAATTTTGCGTCTGAGTCCTGTTGGCACTAAAAGTTTCCATAAATCGGATTCATCAGTCGACCCAGTAGAAAGTCTGTCCTTTTGTAAACGTACTTGTCAATTACCCTAAAGTCCGGCAAATTAGAGTTCCTGATGTTCTCACGCAATTCAACATAATCGTCAGAGTCAAATTCTTCCGAATCAAGATCGATTGTTGACATTTAGAATATCAATTAAATTTATGAAATCCTCGCCCTCATGAATCCGCGATAATGCGTCAGGAACGACATTGTCTTTACCCTTTCGATGTTCAATAGAAAAATAGAATCCCTGTAGCTTCAATGACCACCTAGCCAATCGCCCTGACAAATCGCGCTGATTCATAAGCCATTTCAGGCTGGCGTGATCTGTAATCACCTTGAATTCTTGTCCCTCAATATATGGTCAAAATTTGTTTACGGCTAACAAAACTGCCAAACATTCAAGTTCAGTGATGCTGTAATTTTGCTGAGCCTTGTTCAATTTCTGAGACATATAGGCAATCGGTTGTTCTGTACCTTTCTCATCTTCCTGCGCCAATACTGCTCCCACTCCGCAAGTGCTTGCATCACATTGCAATACAAACGCCTTTTTGTAGTTCGGGTGAATTAGCAGTGGAGCAGATGTCAACCTAATCTTTAGTTCGTCAAAAGATTCATGAGCCTGGACAGTCCATACAAAAATTTTCTTCTTCGTCAAGAGTTCCGTCAGTGCAAAAGTCACAGTAGAATAGTCTTTAATAAATCTTCGATACCAACCAGTCATCCCTAAAAATCTGCGTAAATGTCGTATTGATTTTGGTACCGGAAAGTCACGTATGGCCCTAACTTTGTCCTCGTCCACCTGTAAATTTCCGTTTCCTACCACATATCCGAGGTACTTCACCTTATTTAAAGCAAAACTACTTTTCTGTACATTTATAGTTAAACCTGCTTTTCTAAGTTGGCTTGCCACCTCGAGTAAGTGTGTTACGTGTTCGTCAAAGTTTTGTGAAACAATTAAAAGGTCGTCTAAGTAGACAAATACGTGTGTCCTTAAATTATACGGAATTACAGCGTCCATTAGTCGGCACAACGTTTGCGGTGCATTACAAAGTGCAAACGGCATTCTGTTAAACTGGTACAGTGGCCGATTAGGGACTGTAAAAGCGGTCTTTGGTTTAGAACTTTCCTCAAGTTTAATTTGCCAAAAGGCATCTTTTAAATCTATTTTTGAAATGCAGTAAACTGGAGGAAGCCTTGATATATGTCCGTCAATGTTTGGTATCGGATAAGCGTCCTTTACTGTCACGGAGTTCAATTTCCTGCTGTCAACACACAGTCTTACTTTACCAGGCTTAACTACAACTACAGTCGGTGAAGACCAAGGCGAACTTGGTGCCTCCTCTATAACTCCGAGTGAGAGCATCCGATCTATTTCACCACACAAAACTTTTTCGACAGCTGGCGAAATCGGGTAGTACCGTTGTTTAATAGGCTTTGCATCCCCTGTATCAATATGGTGTTGGATCAGTGTTGTACAGCCCAACCCTTCAACTTCGGAATTAGGAAACATCGAAATAATTTTGTTAAGTCTTTGTCTTTGTTCGTATGTCAGATTTAATTTGTCAGGGTCAGTCTCAGTGTCAGTAGAGTCAATCTCGCCGATAGTCGGAGTTGAAATTTTCAGTCCAAAAACGGACCAAAAGTCATATCCACATATTATATCCTGTGTAATTGTCGGAACTACAATAAAGTCAAAGTTGCCTGTCTGTCCATTAAACGTAATGTCTACTGTCACTGTTCCAATTATAGTCTGTTTTTGTCCATTTGCTGTTCGTACATTGCCCATACGTCTACGAAAACTACACATCTCCTGAACCCTTATTGCTAACTCACCACCAATGACACTTTTATTTGCCCCACTGTCAAGCAAGGCATAATAAAATATACCATCGATTTTAAGCTTAGCATACGGTCTATTATCAAAATCTCTTTCAACAATAGAAGATATTATAAAATTCTTAAACGTTTTAAGTTGACGATAATATTCTTGAATTCGTCTGGCCGATCTTAACTTTCTTTTTGGATATTCAAATATCCTAGCACGAGCCTTATTATATTCCCTTAACCGAACGTGATAAGGTCTTAATAATGGATGCATGATGTTGTCTGTATCAATGTCGTCAGAATTATTTTTATCCGTAATGTATATATTATTCATCTTGGATGCCCGCTCTATTTCCGACGGACATCCCTCTGCTCGTTTCCCAACTTCCGGGTACAGTTGGGACATTTGGGCTTAAAGGTATCCTTAATACCACATCCGTAGCAAAATATCCGTCTTGTTTCCATGCAGTCGAAAAAGGTGTGACCTATCTTCTCACAATTCCAACATTTAATATTTTGCTTAACGGAGCAAATTTCATCGTTATTGTCAATATCATTAAAATTGCTATCATCTACTTCTGTTTCCTGTTCCAGCAACTCTGACACGCGTGTTGATTTATGAGATTCTTCTTTCAATTCCCTGACAAATCTCTCATGTTTCTTAACCTCCTGTCGAAGTTGAGATACAGTGGAGATTTCCAAATGAATTAATTCATGACGAGTCTCATTTCGCAAATTCCTGAATAACGTCTCACATAAATCGCGGTCAGAAATTGGTAACTCTAATTTGTCAGTTAAAGCCGAAATATTGTCTAAATAAACGTCAAAAGTCTCGTTCGGTTTCTGTTTACGTCGTCGAATGTCATTCAAAATGTCGTAGTCATTGAAATCAGCCTTATATTTGTCACGTAAAGAATTCGTTAGTGCAATCCATTCAACTTCATCCTGTTCACGACGATAACGCCAAAACCAATCTAAGGCTTTTCCCTCAAATAAAGTATGGGCATGATCACACAGAACTTTGAAGTCGCCATTCAAAGTCTTAACCGTAAGAATATTTACACGATAAATAGACTCACTAACTGGCATTTCATTATCGTGTCCGCTAAATCTAATTTGCCAATTACGAATAATATTCGAAATCTTATCCGTTGGTAACCCGTTCTGTAAAGGATTATTGCTTGAATTGCGAGGTCTATTCGGAAAATTGTTTAAAGAAAAATCAGGTGGGTTGTTTCTAGAAGAACGATTCTCATTTGTAATACAAGACATATTTTGAAATTCATTGCAAATGAAACTTTGCATTTCCCTCCGAAAAGATTCCATAGAATCTGAAACCATCTGCCGTATTCGAGAATCGTCTTGACTAGCTAACTGTGAAGTGGCAGGTTGAATTGTTGTGTTTGTTGTGGGTTGATCTGTTTTACGGGATGTTGTCTTACGACGAGCACCCTGAGTAATTGGAGTTGTATTGTCAGGTTCTATATTTACTGTAAAGCTACAGTTTGCAGGTTGGTCCATATTGGCCAAATTTTCTTGGCTTCTGGTCAAAACCATTTTAAAATAATTAATTGAACAATCAATAAATTATATTTCGCTACTCCATGAGGTAATTGTAGATAAGTATTTTTATATACCCCAAAAAAATATTCAAAAACTAAAATAAAAAAAAGTAATAATAATAATAATAAAATGAAGAAGTTGAGCTAACCTTGGACTAAGTACTGTAAAGAAAAAAAAATTCAAAACAGAAATCCTAATTAAAGGTCGCAATTAAATTAAAATACATACTCTGTAGTTTCCCTGTTAGTAAATAACCGACATAATCAGTAATGAAAATCTCAAAATTTCCACTAAGTTGCAAAAAAAAAAAGTTTGACAAAAAAAAATAATGCGTAAATATCCGTGAGTAAACTCTCGAAACAATCCAAGATTTAAAATCTCCAACGGAAAATTTTAACACAGCTAAAATGAATAGATTTCTATATAATCATAGGTTTAAGAATTCCGAAAGCCAAAAATCTAAAGTCCATTTATGATTAATATAGAGATAGAATTGAATTAAAAGAAAATTAATATTGAAAACAAAACAAAAAAAAATGTAATCGAAACCACGGAATTTAAATGATGTGTGAAACCAAAGCAAGATGTTATTGAAAATATGTTTATAAACATGTACTTGTGTTCAGAAAGTAGAACTATACCGCCTCGGCCCCACGTTGGGCGCCAAATATTTTATGTAACGAACGCTAAAGTTAAGTCCCACTTCAAGAGCTCTTGCTACTCAATTTCCGGCCGTGCTCAGGGATATTAGGGGGGATCTTTGCTCAATGAAGATGAAACGGTTCATTACAGGAAAAATAAAAATTATAAGTAGCAAACTAGTATTTGAGACGATTACAAACAAAAAGAAGAATAAACAGAAATAAAGAAAAAGATAATAAAGGAATGTAAGTTCGATGTAGATGAAAGAGGAACTAGATGATGTTCGCCCATTTTCATTCTCTACCCTCCCATGACCTATGCTATTCGGTACCTATATTCAGAAAAGCCCACTAAAATCTGTATCTACAACTACCTACATGTTTCGCGAAATAATTAAGAAGGAAAGTTTAAAATTCCATTAAAAGAAAACAAGTTTATTTAAGAATAAAACATAATTACTATAGATTAATAATACCGTCATTAAAAAAAATATAAATACACAAATTAAAAGTGATTAAAAACATGAATAATTGTCATCACAAGATGGATTTAAAAAAAAAGTATATAATAATTTCCGAAGAAATTAGTTATTAATATTCACGATAAAAATTAATGTAGGGTACTTTGTCAGCGTATAAAAAATAATATTATATTTTATGTAATAGAAAGTTGATGAAATTTAACTTTCAAAATAAAATTCTGGCATGTTTAATAATGAATGTTAAGAACAGAAAATAGAATGACAAATTTTAATAAAAGTGTTTATATATCTGTTAAAAATTGTGTTTGTATGTAATGTTATAGATGTTAGAATTTGAATAATTTTATTTATTTTTATTTTAAGTATATTTCATAATAACACAAATCTGTTATCAACATACATCTGTTAAAATCAGATGCCTAACTAAAATATGTTAAATTTGAATTCTGTTAATCGATATTTTTTTTCTTTTAATTATTGTCACAGAACTGAAAGTTATTAAGTGGACCTAAAATTTTTATATATTTGTGTTATTAGTGCAATATAGTTAATATATGTTCCGTCTATGATAAACGTATTATAATTTTAGACATTTATTTTATGAAACACTCACCATTTTCAAATCCCACGAAGACTGCAGGCCTGTAGTCAGGTTCTTGGGTTTAATAGGCTTGATAAGGAAAATTATGTATTTTATTTATGTATGTTCATAGGAACCGATTTCAAATATTAGACAAAAACTAAAAATTCATATTAAGTGTTGTGTATGTGTTAAAATGTATGTATATATGTCAGTGTATTTAAAAATAATTTTACGTTAAGTTTAAAATGAATTTAGTAATTAAGGAAAATGTGCAATTAAAGAGATTAAAGTTAAAAGGTAGTTTAAGATATTGGTTATATGTATATTTTCCGAACAGTCCGTATTATTAATCAGGAACTTCTGACATCTAACGATATTTTCTTGTTGAAGGCTTTCTTGATTATTGTTAGGATATGTTACAGGAACAAAACTCAATTTCTCAGCCGCCAGCTATCACTTCTACTTCTTATTTAGGCACTAATGTCACCAACCAAATTTATTATTTTGTTAGTGAATCGTTATTGAAATGGAGGAATTTTTCAGGCTTTTCTTCGTGAGGACAATTAACCTTTTTTTAACATAAATTTGTTGACAAATTTAGTACGATCAAATTCTGGTTATTTCGTATTTTCTTCCAATTGATATGATCAAAATCCTGACTTCTTATGTGCAAAAACTGTTTCTGGTTTTCTTGAATAGTTTCAAGCTTAAATTCGTGGAAAAATAATTATTCTGTATTTAATCCAGCCAGTTTTATATTTTTCCGATTTTTTCCCTCTGCTTCCCCAAAATTTTCAAACGTATTTCAAAGACTATCAAAATTTTCTGTTTTATATTTCGAAGCCAATTTAGTTTTTTTCAAAAAAAATATCAAATCAATTTTAAAAATTAAAATTCGATATATCAAGTCAAATTACCCAGGTAGCAAAACAATTCATAATTACAATATTAAAGACGACCTCACAAAACAGAAACTGTATAAGTTTTGCAAAGGAAAAACGATAAACTGGTTCTGTAAAGGGCGTAGTGAAGTTTTAATGTGCAATTGACAACCATCGATAACAAGTCTGTTACGTCCAAATATCCTTGGTGTGATATACGCCTTTTCCTCCTCCATTTATGTCTTGCAACTCATAGTTTACTTGGCCCAATCTCCGAATAATTATAGCTCTTACCCCAACAGGAGCCAACTTCGAATTAAAATGCCCAATCTTCGAGCTCTGAGTAAAATTCCTACTAATGACTTGCTGACCAATAATGTAGTTCCTGGCACGAGATCGCAGATTATAAGAGCGTGCATTCTTTTCGTAAGCTTTCTGCATATATTCACGTATAGTGTCCCGAATCAAAGAGATTCTATCCTTCCGTTCCAAACGTATGTCCGAGTCATTTATAATGTCTAGATTCCGTAAAAGTTTGTAGTCTGCACCATGTGAAACCATAGTCTGTCCGAATAATACCTGATATGGTGTCCTACCTAAGGATTGGTGTACGCTATTTCTTAGTGCACAGTTAATGCTGCTAATGTACTGGTCCCAATTCCGCTGATTATCTCGAACATAAGACCGTAACGCTTCATTTATGGAACGGTTGACGCGTTCACTGGCATTAGCCTGAGGACTGTATACAGCAGTCAACCTATGTTGTATCCCGTGTTCCTTCAAGAAGTTCTCGAAATCCTTGCTCTTAAATTGAGATCCGTTATCGGACACCAAAACTTCGGGCACACCATAGCAGTCAAATATTTCGGTCTGTAAGTATGTTATAATGTCCTTTGATATAAATTTCTTTAAAGGTCTTAAAAACGTGAATTTGGAAAAGTGATCAAGAACAATTAAAATCCCTATATTTGAAGTTTTCGTCCTTGGTAAAGGTCCTATTAGGTCAATGTACAGCCTTTGAAACGGTCTGTCTGTCTGTCTTTACCATTTGTCCAAGTGGAGGTCTCAATACAATTCGCAATTTAAAATATAGTCTTTTACGTCAGTTACCAGTCGTGGCCAATAAAAATAGCGTCTTATTCTCTCCAATGTCTTTGTTATCCCACCGTGTGATGACTTCGGAACATCGTGGGTTGAATAAATAATTTTGCGTCTGAGTCCTGTTGGCACTAAAAGTTTCCATAAATCGGATTCATCAGTCGACCCAGTAGAAAAGTCTGTCCTTTTGTAAACGTACTTGTCAATTACCCTAAAGTCCGGCAAATTAGAGTTCCTGATGTTCTCACGCAATTCAACATAATCGTCAGAGTCAAATTCTTCCGAATCAAGATCGATTGTTGACATTTAGAATATCAATTAAATTTATGAAATCCTCGCCCTCATGAATCCGCGATAATGCGTCAGGAACGACATTGTCTTTACCCTTTCGATGTTCAATAGAAAAATAGAATCCCTGTAGCTTCAATGACCACCTAGCCAATCGCCCTGACAAATCGCGCTGATTCATAAGCCATTTCAGGCTGGCGTGATCTGTAATCACCTTGAATTCTTGTCCCTCAATATATGGTCAAAATTTGTTTACGGCTAACAAAACTGCCAAACATTCAAGTTCAGTGATGCTGTAATTTTGCTGAGCCTTGTTCAATTTCTGAGACATATAGGCAATCGGTTGTTCTGTACCTTTCTCATCTTCCTGCGCCAATACTGCTCCCACTCCGCAAGTGCTTGCATCACATTGCAATACAAACGCCTTTTTGTAGTTCGGGTGAATTAGCAGTGGAGCAGATGTCAACCTAATCTTTAGTTCGTCAAAAGATTCATGAGCCTGGACAGTCCATACAAAAATTTTCTTCTTCGTCAAGAGTTCCGTCAGTGCAAAAGTCACAGTAGAATAGTCTTTAATAAATCTTCGATACCAACCAGTCATCCCTAAAAATCTGCGTAAATGTCGTATTGATTTTGGTACCGGAAAGTCACGTATGGCCCTAACTTTGTCCTCGTCCACCTGTAAATTTCCGTTTCCTACCACATATCCGAGGTACTTCACCTTATTTAAAGCAAAACTACTTTTCTGTACATTTATAGTTAAACCTGCTTTTCTAAGTTGGCTTGCCACCTCGAGTAAGTGTGTTACGTGTTCGTCAAAGTTTTGTGAAACAATTAAAAGGTCGTCTAAGTAGACAAATACGTGTGTCCTTAAATTATACGGAATTACAGCGTCCATTAGTCGGCACAACGTTTGCGGTGCATTACAAAGTGCAAACGGCATTCTGTTAAACTGGTACAGTGGCCGATTAGGGACTGTAAAAGCGGTCTTTGGTTTAGAACTTTCCTCAAGTTTAATTTGCCAAAAGGCATCTTTTAAATCTATTTTTGAAATGCAGTAAACTGGAGGAAGCCTTGATATATGTCCGTCAATGTTTGGTATCGGATAAGCGTCCTTTACTGTCACGGAGTTCAATTTCCTGCTGTCAACACACAGTCTTACTTTACCAGGCTTAACTACAACTACAGTCGGTGAAGACCAAGGCGAACTTGGTGCCTCCTCTATAACTCCGAGTGAGAGCATCCGATCTATTTCACCACACAAAACTTTTTCGACAGCTGGCGAAATCGGGTAGTACCGTTGTTTAATAGGCTTTGCATCCCCTGTATCAATATGGTGTTGGATCAGTGTTGTACAGCCCAACCCTTCAACTTCGGAATTAGGAAACATCGAAATAATTTTGTTAAGTCTTTGTCTTTGTTCGTATGTCAGATTTAATTTGTCAGGGTCAGTCTCAGTGTCAGTAGAGTCAATCTCGCCGATAGTCGGAGTTGAAATTTTCAGTCCAAAAACGGACCAAAAGTCATATCCACATATTATATCCTGTGTAATTGTCGGAACTACAATAAAGTCAAAGTTGCCTGTCTGTCCATTAAACGTAATGTCTACTGTCACTGTTCCAATTATAGTCTGTTTTTGTCCATTTGCTGTTCGTACATTGCCCATACGTCTACGAAAACTACACATCTCCTGAACCCTTATTGCTAACTCACTACCAATGACACTTTTATTTGCCCCACTGTCAAGCAAGGCATAATAAAATATACCATCGATTTTAAGCTTAGCATACGGTCTATTATCAAAATCTCTTTCAACAATAGAAGATATTATAAAATTCTTAAACGTTTTAAGTTGACGATAATATTCTTGAATTCGTCTGGCCGATCTTAACTTTCTTTTTGGATATTCAAATATCCTAGCACGAGCCTTATTATATTCCCTTAACCGAACGTGATAAGGTCTTAATAATGGATGCATGATGTTGTCTGTATCAATGTCGTCAGAATTATTTTTATCCGTAATGTATATATTATTCATCTTGGATGCCCGCTCTATTTCCGACGGACATCCCTCTGCTCGTTTCCCAACTTCCGGGTACAGTTGGGACATTTGGGCTTAAAGGTATCCTTAATACCACATCCGTAGCAAAATATCCGTCTTGTTTCCATGCAGTCGAAAAAGGTGTGACCTATCTTCTCACAATTCCAACATTTAATATTTTGCTTAACGGAGCAAATTTCATCGTTATTGTCAATATCATTAAAATTGCTATCATCTACTTCTGTTTCCTGTTCCAGCAACTCTGACACGCGTGTTGATTTATGAGATTCTTCTTTCAATTCCCTGACAAATCTCTCATGTTTCTTAACCTCCTGTCGAAGTTGAGATACAGTGGAGATTTCCAAATGAATTAATTCATGACGAGTCTCATTTCGCAAATTCCTGAATAACGTCTCACATAAATCGCGGTCAGAAATTGGTAACTCTAATTGGTCAGTTAAAGCCGAAATATTGTCTAAATAAACGTCAAAAGTCTCGTTCGGTTTCTGTTTACGTCGTCGAATGTCATTCAAAATGTCGTAGTCATTGAAATCTGCCTTATATTTGTCACGTAAAGAATTCGTTAGTGCAATCCATTCAACTTCATCCTTTTCACGACGATAACACCAAAACCAATCTAAGGCTTTTCCCTCAAATAAAGTATGGGCATGATCACACAGAACTTTGAAGTCGCCATTCAAAGTCTTAACCGTAAGAATATTTACACGATAAATAAACTCACTAACTGGCATTTTATTATCGTGTCCGCTAAATCTAATTTGCCAATTACGAATAATATTCGAAATCTTATCCGTTGGTAGCCCGTTCTGTAAAGGATTATTGCTTGAATTGCGAGGTCTATTCGGAAAATTGTTTAAAGAAAAATCAGGTGGGTTGTTTCTAGAAGAACGATTCTCATTTGTAATACAAGACATATTTTGAAATTCATTGCAAATGAAACTTTGCATTTCCCTCCGAAAAGATTCCATAGAATCTGAAACCATCTGCCGTATTCGAGAATCGTCTTGACTAGCTAACTGTGAAGTGGCAGGTTGAATTGTTGTGTTTGTTGTGGGTTGATTTGTTTTACGGGATGTTGTCTTACGACGAGCACCCTGAGTAATTGGAGTTGTATTGTCAGGTTCTATATTTACTGTAAAGCTACAGTTTGCAGGTTGGTCCATATTGGCCAAATTTTCTTGGCTTCTGGTCAAAACCATTTTAAAATAATTAATTGAACAATCAATAAATTATATTTCGCTACTCCATGAGGTAATTGTAGATAAGTATTTTTATATACCCCAAAAAAATATTCAAAAACTAAAATAAAAAAAAGTAATAATAATAATAATAAAATGAAGAAGTTGAGCTAACCTTGGACTAAGTACTGTAAAGAAAAAAAAAATTCAAAACAGAAATCCTAATTAAAGGTCGCAATTAAATTAAAATACATACTCTGTAGTTTCCCTGTTAGTAAATAACCGACATAATCAGTAATAAAAATCTCAAAATTTCCACTAAGTTGCAAAAAAAAAAGTTTGACAAAAAAAAAATAATGCGTAAATATCCGTGAGTAAACTCTCGAAACAATCCAAGATTTAAAATCTCCAACGGAAAATTTTAACACAGCTAAAATGAATAGATTTCTATATAATCATAGGTTTAAGAATTCCGAAAGCCAAAAATCTAAAGTCCATTTATGATTAATATAGAGATAGAATTGAATTAAAAGAAAATTAATATTGAAAACAAAACAAAAAAAAATGTAATCGAAACCACGGCATTTAAATGATGTGTGAAACCAAAGCAAGATGTTATTGAAAATATGTTTATAAACATGTACTTGTGTTCAGAAAGTAGAACTATACCGCCTCGGCCCCACGTTGGGCGCCAAATATTTTATGTAACGAACGCTAAAGTTAAGTCCCACTTCAAGAGCTCTTGCTACTCAATTTCCGGCCGTGCTCAGGGATATTAGGGGGGATCTTTGCTCAATGAAGATGAAACGGTTCATTACAGGAAAAATAAAAATTATAAGTAGCAAACTAGTATTTGAGACGATTACAAACAAAAAGAAGAATAAACAGAAATAAAGAAAAAGATAATAAAGGAATGTAAGTTCGATGTAGATGAAAGAGGAACTAGATGATGTTCGCCTATTTTCATTCTCTACCCTCCCATGACCTATGCTATTCGGTACCTATATTCAGAAAAGCCCACTAAAATCTGTATCTACAACTACCTACATGTTTCGCGAAATAATTAAGAAGGAAAGTTTAAAATTCCATTAAAAGAAAACAAGTTTATTTAAGAATAAAACATAATTACTATAGATTAATAATACCGTCATTAAAAAAAAATATAAATACACAAATTAAAAGTGATTAAAAACATGAATAATTATCATCACAAGATGGATTTAAAAAAAAAGTATATAATAATTTCCGAAGAAATTAGTTATTAATATTCACGATAAAAATTAATGTAGGGTACTTTGTCAGTGTATAAAAAATAATATTATATTTTATGTAATAGAAAGTTGATGAAATTTAACTTTCAAAATAAAATTCTGGCATGTTTAATAATGAATGTTAAGAACAGAAAATAGAATGACAAATTTTAATAAAAGTGTTTATATATCTGTTAAAAATTATGTTTGTATGTAATGTTATAGATGTTAGAATTTGAATAATTTTATTTATTTTTATTTTAAGTATATTTCATAATAACACAAATCTGTTATCAACATACATCTGTTAAAATCAGATGCCTAACTAAAATATGTTAAATTTGAATTCTGTTAATCGATATTTTTTTTCTTTTAATTATTGTCACAGAACTGAAAGTTATTAAGTGGACCTAAAATTTTTATATATTTGTGTTATTAGTGCAATATAGTTAATATATGTTCCGTCTATGATAAACGTATTATAATTTTAGACATTTATTTTATGAAACACTCACCATTTTCAAATCCCACGAAGACTGCAGGCCTGTATGTATGTATGTATGTCAGTGTATATGTGTGTGAGTATAAGTGTTTTAAATAAACATTATTTAAAAATAATTTTACGTTAAGTTTAAAATGAATTTAGTAATTAAGGAAAATGTGCAATTAAAGAGATTAAAGTTAAAAGGTAGTTTAAGATATTGGTTATATGTATATTTTCCGAACAGTCCGTATTATTAATCAGGAACTTCTGACATCTAACGATATTTTCTTGTTGAAGGCTTTCTTGATTATTGTTAGGATATGTTACAGGAACAAAACTCAATTTCTCAGCCGCCAGCTATCACTTCTACTTCTTATTTAGGCACTAATGTCACCAACCAAATTTATTATTTTGTTAGTGAATCGTTATTGAAATGGTGGAATTTTTCAGGCTTTTCTTCGTGAGGACAATTAACTTTTTTTTAACATAAATTTGTTGACAAATTTAGTACGATCAAATTCTGGTTATTTCGTATTTTCTTCCAATTGATATGATCAAAATCCTGACTTCTTATGTGCAAAAATTGTTTCTGGTTTTCTTGAATAGTTTCAAGTTTAAATTCGTGGAAAAATAATTATTCTGTATTTTATCCAGCCAGTTTTATATTTTTCCGATTTTTTCCCTCTGCTTCCCCAAAATTTTCAAACGTTTTTCAAAGACTATAAAAATTTTCTGTTTTATATTTCGAAGCCAATTTAGTTTTTTCAAAAAAAATATCAAATCAATTTTAAAAATTAAAATTCGATATATCAAGTCAAATTACCCAGGTAGCAAAACAATTCATAATTACAATATTAAAGACGACCTCGCAAAGTGTGTAACCTATCTACTTCCATTTGCGTCTACATATTTCTGTTTGTATTGGAACTTGTTGTGTTTTTTCCCAAAGACGAGAGTTGGAGATTGTATTTGGCCAATATATTTTAAGAAGTCTGCGAAGACAGTTGTTGGTAAAAACTTGCATAGATTGAACATTAGAGCTGGCAGCATTCCATGTTTCACATCCATATAGTAGAACTGACTTTACATTGGAGTTAAAGATTTTGAGCTTCGTTCTTTGTGAAATATTGGATGATTTCCACACGTTAGTCAACATTCCAAATGCTTGCCTTGCTTTCTTTACGCGTGCAGAAATATCTGCGCTGGAGCCGCCCTGCCTGTCAATTATGCTTCCAAGGTAGCAAAAGGATTCTAGCTCCTCAAGTTGTGTGCCACCAATGTAAAAAGGGGTATTATTTTGAGTGTTGTGTTTTTCTTCCGACGGGGTTTTTTTGAATTTGGAACGATTTTCCGTCATCCCACGTCAAATTTGGTTTGAAAACAGACCGGTATTATTTTCGTTAAAAACGCGCATGATTTTCGTTTTACCAATGTTTATTTTTAGGCCAGCAGTGAGAGCATGATCGACAATGTTGCGCAACTTGTGTTCCATACCAGCATGTAAATGTGTGAGGAGACAAATATCGTCAGCATAGTCAAGGTCTTCAAGTCTATCTTGAAGACCCCACACAATTCCATTTCTTGATGTTGTAGCTTGTTGCATAATGACATCTAGCACTATATTAAAGAGAATTGGCGAGAGCACACACCCCTGGCAGACTCCTTTACCTATGTTTATCTTGTCAGACAGTTCATTTTCATGTAATATTCTGCATGTTGCATTAGCATAAATAGATTTTATGAGAGAGATCAGCTGTTGTGGAACTCCCTTGCAGGCTAACGCGTTCCAAATTGCTGTATGGTTGAGCGTGTGAAACGCCTTTTCAAAATCTATAAAAAGGAAATATAGTGGAGATCTCCATTCAACGGACTGCTCGACTATTATTCTGAGAGTGTTGACATGGTCAACACAGGATTTTCCACGGCGGAAACCCGCTTGTTCTTTCCTCATACCGGGAGAGATTGCATCACAAAGCCTTTTCTTGATGATGTGGGCAATAACTTTTAGCAGCATATTCAAAAGAGTGATACCCCTCCAGTTACTACGTTCTGATAGGTCACCTTTTTTCGGTATTTTTATGATTACACCTTCCAAGAGTGAATCTGGTAAATAATTCGAAGACCAAAATCTATCCATGAGCGGTAGCAGTAGTCTTGAGCTTGTCATTGGATCGACTAGCAGCAATTCGGGAGGAATATTGTCCAGGCCTGGAGATTTGTTGTTTTTCAATGATTTTATAGTTTCACATATTTCAGTAATAGAGGGACATTCCGTGGTGATATTTTGGTTTACCTCATGTGACTCGCAATCGCACCGTGCTTGATCATGTGTGTTGGGGGCTTGCGCTAGCATGTTCCTGTAAAAATCGGTCCAAAGCTGCATTTGTTTATCCTTTGATGTCGTTAGCTCCCCATTATCATCTTTTAAGGGCTTTCCGCCGTGTACAGGAGTCTTTGTTAATTTACGTATAGCTCCATACAAATCTCTGCTCCGATTTGTTTCCGCAGCCTTTTGTGCATCTTTGGCAATATTCTCTGCCCATCGTCTCTTATCGCGCCTTGCGCTTTTCTTGACAGCTTGATCTAGATTAGAGTGCTTCTCTTGACTTGTCATCCTAGCGTGTCATGTTGTGGAAGCATTAATTTCACTCTTTGCTGCTTTCCTTTCTTCCACCAGCTTCCATGTTTCCTCAGACATCCATTCTTTCCGACCCTTCTCTTTGAGTCCTATATTTTGAACGGCAGTGTCGACCAACAGGTATTCAAGTTTCTCCCAGCTATATTCAGGGGACGTAATATAGCTTGGCATCGCGGTTTCCAATGTTTCGGTGTACTTCTTAGCAACGGCGGGATCCTTCAGTTTATTTATATCGAATTTGACCCTTGACGATGTTTTATTCTTCCTTATGGCAGCGACTTTCATTCGGAGTGTGGCAATTACTAAGTGGTGATCACTAGTAATGTCGGCCCCTCTCTTATTACGTACGTCTAAAACAGACCCCCGCCATTTCCAGCTGATGGTGATGTGATCAATTTGGTTTTCGGTCACATGGTCAGATGAAATCCAAGTAATCTTGTGAATTCTTTTGTGAGGAAATAATGTGCCACCAATGACCATAATTAGCTGTGTAAAAAGTATTTTACAAAATTTATATTTTTGAAAAATAAATTTTTAGGTTATACAGTAATTTTCACTTAGCTGCACAATCAACTTTTCGCGATTTTTTGTACAGATAAGTAAAAAATGCTGTTAGTTTCAATGTTCTTCGTTGCCTTAATGTGCTAACTGATATTTGATTTGAATATAATTAAAATCTGCCAAAAAAAAGTATGTTAAATATGCAGGCATACAAAGTGCATTTAAAAAAGTATTTTGAAGAATATTTACAGAAAGCAAATGAAGTTAAGGCAAAATGCAGCTAATATAATTTTCTGTGTCATAATAGTTTTATAATGCCAAAAATTAAAGGCATTTTTCTAAAAAGTGCAAAGCGGACTTAAACATCGAATTTATCTGGGATTTTAAAGAATAGTGAGACAAATTAATAGTTGTGTGCACTAAAACACAGGGCAAATAAAGCAATACTACTGTTGTATACAATTAATTTTGAGTTAAATAATAATATATGAATTTTGAATCATTTGAGTTCAAAAGATATTGGTTTTCTAAACATTTTTCGCAAGTTTTCTCTTCGGTACTAAAAAATGTACCCCAAATAACTATTTTATTGATTTTTTTATTTACTGTTATTAATTTGTTTACTATAATTTATTTTTTCGGTTCCTGACTCTACTATCTTATGAAATAATTATTAAGTAAAGAATTTTTTTTATACCTACTATGTTCTTAAAACTGACTGTCAAGAAAACCAAATGTGCATAGAAATCAGCTAAGTACAAATAGTTCAAATCGTATATTTACTTTTTATAGGCATGTCGCTGCCCACTTTTTTTAATCATAATATTGTATTCTCATTGAAAACCAATGCCTGTGCAAAATTTGAAGCCACTAGCTCATCAGAAAGTTACCTTAAAATTAATTACGATTTTTCACTCGACCAGACATACATCAAAGCGAGTAAATAAAAAACGTAGTAAAATAAGTATTTTAACTTAAAAAAAATTCGGCCGCCATGATCTGAATCTGAACACGTTTCGAGAGAAAAGTGTACAGACATACCGCTCAACGATATGCACCACGGTGGCTACAACAAATAAAGGAGTTTAATTTCAATCTAGATAAGCAGCTAATGTTTTTTAAACAGTTTAAGCGCAAGTACTTAAAAATTTAGGTCAGGGAATGATACGAATGACTGCCACTCAAGACGATGTTGGTTCGATACGGGTGCCGTTCATAAATTTTTTTTTGCTAATTAAACTTAATTTTTCAAAAATCAACAAATATAATACATACACTTTGTACAAAAAACGTCATACCATAAAAGGAAAAGAGCATACATTATAAATAAATTATTTGTGGAAAATAATAATTTAAGAATTATTTTTCGTTAAAAAAAGAAATAAAACTCAATATATCGTCAGTTTTTCATTGGTTTGGCGCACCGAACATTAAAAAAAATTGAGTTAGGTAGGGGTGTAATAACCCCTTTCAGAATCCAAACCTGTTTCGCGAAATTTTTTATGGTTTCTGCGATATCAAGCATTTATTTTGCTCAATATCAACAATTTTAACACATTTTTAGTAAATTTCTTTTTACCAAAAATATAAAACAAACAAGTAAGAGGGCTATATTCCGCTATGTCGAATCCTATATACCCTTCACAAAGAAATATAAAATTTATGTCTTTGGTCACAAGGTATAACAGTTAATTCGAGTTAGGACAAAGTGTATTTATAATTCTGTTTATTTCTCTTAACTTAACTGTTGTTTCATTATAAATTAAATTACAAATTAATATAGTATAAAATTGCTAGCATTAGCTTAATCTAATTTCCCTGATTTTACACAGCTATTTTAAAGTTCTCACTAGACAAAATCGAGTTTAGTCGTTATTCCTTGTGGGCGCAGATACATGTACTTGCAATTATACACGAAATATCTATGCAATAATATCTATGCAATAATTTCCAAATAACTTTCTTAATTACTGTTTTCATATCTATGTATGCAGCGGTTGATAAATTATGGAGAGAAGAGGTTTTAAAAGACATATAATACTAAAAATATTAACATTAAAATAATTAGTTATTGGCATAACTATCCCTTTTACTCCTTACTTCCATTACGTAGCTGCAAAGTTAAGCAACAAGAAAATTTAAATGTTGCTTGTGAATTAAGACTCAACGAAATTCCTTACCAAACTAACGAGAATCTACCAGAAATTTTTGAGAGTATCTGCAAAACTATTAATACGTCGGTTCCTGCAATTAAAACAATTTATCGGCTACAAAACCATAATAATATATACACATCAGACTCGAGAGATGCGGTTATAATTGTGAAGTTTTGGTCCCCTTATGATAAGAACTATTTTCTGAAAACATTTGCTACTTGGCGTAAAACTAATCCGCGGTTTTTCTTCACACTGAAGCATATTGGTGAAAATTCTGACCATAAATTTTATGTCAATGAAAACCTTACGTCTACAAACTTTAAAATTCTACGCGCTGCTACTCGCCTTAAAAAGGAGCATCGTATACATAGCGCATTTACTATACGTGGCTTGGTTTATGTCAAAATTTCTGCTAGTGATCAGGCAATACTTATTGATGAGTTGGAACATCTCAACAATTTATTTGTTGCTGCTGGTGAATATCGCGATTATATAGAATCCTAATATAACAATTATAAATAAAATTCAATATTATTTTTTCCTCCTCTTATATTTTTCTCCATTTTCCTTTAATCCTTCTAGAATAGAGGGTATAGAATATACATATTTCTCTTTCCAACTCATTTTCAAAGAGACTATTAAAAAATTAAAACAAGGAACATTCATATTAATTTTCCTATATATCTATCCCTATCTCTCTAGCACTATTTCTCCACATATACATACATAATAACCTTCTCACAATAAATATTTTCGGTTAGGCTTATTGGACTCATCATCGCTACTTTCAAGATCAATTTCAATTAAAGATTCAAAGTGACAAGATCTATTTAAAAAATGAGCTCCTCAAAAAATTTAATATCAAAATTTAATTCTATAAACAACAAAAGTTTAATTCACATAAAGGATCTAGATGTAGCTGCTAAATATTCTGTTCAAAATATAACACAGGTAACAACAAAATATGGACCAACACTAAGAGTTGAGATGGAAAAAAATATAATGTTTCTACCTAAAAGATATAATACAGATGACGAAATTAAGGATCTCTCGAGTGGAGTATTTCAACTACGTAGAGATGGTGAACAAAGCTTAATCGTTGAGAGTGAGATGGACGAATTTTTGATTCAAAATGCTCAATATCCGATTTGGGAATAAAAAAAATAAAAAATTAATTCTGTATTGTAAATTATAAATAAATAAATAAAAATGCATTAAAGAGTTTTGTGAAATGTATCTATATATATATATATATATATATATATATATATATATATATATATATATATATATATATATATATATATATATATATATATATATATATATATATATATATATATATATATATATATATATATATATATATATATATATATATATATATATATATATATATATATATATATATATATATATATATATATATATATATATATATATATATATATATATATATATATATATATATATATATATATATATATATATATATATATATATATATATATATATATATATATATATATATATATATATATATATATATATATCTATATATATATATATATATATATCTATATATATATATATATATATATATATATATATATATATATATATATATATATATATATATATATATATATATATATATATATATATATATATATATATATATATATATATATATATATATATATATATATATATATATATATATATATATATATATATATATATATATCTATATATCTATATATATATATATATATATATATATATATATATATATATATATATATATATATATAATATCTATATATATATATATATATATATATATATATATATATATATATATATATATATATATATATATATATATATATATATATATATATATATATATATATATATATATATATATATATATATATATATATATATATATATATATAATTGTGTTTTTTATTCAATATTTTCAGTTATTTCATAAAGAAACTGAAGACATAAATGACCACAGGTAAATGTATTAAAATTCTGATGTTGATTATAGTTGTATTTTATATTTGTGCCCAGATATTTGAGTACTTCCGAAGGAGGTTGTAAGTTTCCAAAACTACCGAAATATTTATTTTCATTGATGTTTTTATAATATGCTACCCAATGTGTACCAGGTCCTGTTGATATATCCAAATTGATTATGCCACATTCTTTTTTCTTTGGTCGTTTTGGTAGTGAGTCCAACATGAAAACTCCTCTAAAATGTGGAATTTTGTTTGAAAAATTTCTCAAGTCGACTTCTGATAGTCGTCTATTAGGTAGCATTTTTAAGAGTTATTTTTCTGCTCTTTATAAACTAAACCATAACCCTTTTTATATGGTTTTAGGTAAAGTCCTTTCCCAACAGCTATAGATTCCATCGCTTTATTATGGCGATTTGCTTCATCAAGCTGATTTTTTGCATTCTTTGTCGCATTTACAGCCTTAGCTATAGCAGCACCTCCAGTCGTTAGACTTCCAATTGCACCCAGAGCAGTTAAAATCGATATTAGTGGTGAAAAACCACCAATTTTCGGTACATCTATTATGCGAGGTATTATAACTTGGGATTTTCTGCCTTTTAATGTTTTGTTTATCGTTTTACGTGCTATTCTAACAGCATTGTTAATGTCTAAAGGTTTTTTCTCCTTTAGTATTTTTGTTGCAGCTCTAATTGATGAACTGAACAATTTTTTACCATTTAATTTTTCATTTTCTCCACACCCATACCAAATTTTGTTTTGGCTTTCATAGCGTTAGTAACCATATATGCAAATGATTTTTATGCAAGACTGCTATCTTTTGATAAAACTCGATCCCAAGCTGAATTTTCAAATCTTATCAGCTTGATGGCTAATATTTAAATCCTTATTTTTAGAATAAGCTATGTCGTGATTTTTGCAGGCAGAGTCCAATAAATTGATTCCTTTATC